>OY787662.1:61555742-61785507 GCA_963678985.1 Spisula subtruncata | reverse complement strand
GCAGTGCGGGATCATGTTTTTGTCTCAATACAATATCAGGTCTATTATGTACCAAGCAGTGCAGGATCAGGTTATTGTCTCCATAACATATCAGGTCAATTATGTACAAGGCAGTGCGGGATCAGGTCGTAGTCTCCATACAATATCAGCAATATGTTGCCAGTCAGTACAGGATCAGGTCGTTGTCTTTGTAACATATCTAGTCTATAATGCACCAGGCAGTGCAGGATCAGGTCATTGTCTTCATGAAATATCTGATCAATAATGTACAAGGCAGTTCATGATCGGGTTATTGTCTCCGTACCATATCAGGTCAATAATGTTACCTTGCCGGTCAGGATCAGGTCATTGTCTCTGTACGATATCATGTCTATAATGTACCAGGCAGTGCGGGATCAGGTTATTGTCTCCATACCGTATCAAGTCTATAATGTTGTCAGGCAGGTGGGGATCAGGTCATTTGTGCGTACCATATTATGACTATAATGTTACCGGGCCGGTCAGGATTTGGTTATTGTCTCCATACAATATCAGGTCTATAATGTACCAGGCAGTGCGGGATCAGGTCATTGTCTCCTAACCATATGAAGTCTATAATGTACCAGGCAGTGCAGGATCAGGTCATTGTCTCATTACCATATCATGTCAATAATGACTAGGCAGTGCGGGATCAGGTCATTGTCTCCTTACCATATCATGTCTTTAATGTACCAGGCAGTGCAGAATCAGGTTATTGTCTCCATACAATATCAGGTCTATAATGTACCAGGCAGTGCAGGATCAGGTTATTGTCTCCGTACCATATCAGGTCAATAAGGTACCATGCAGTTCGGGATCAGGTTATTGTCTCCGTACCATATCAGGTCAATAAGGTACCAGGCAGTGCGGGATCAGGTTATTGTCTCCGTACCATATCAGAAGTACGTTACCAGGCAGGTCGGGATTAGGTTATTTTCTCCGTACCATATCATGTCTTTTATGTTACCAGGCAGATCAGGATCAGTTTATTGTCTCCATACCATATCAGGTCTATAATGTTGCCAGGCAGTGCCGGATCAGGTCATTTTCTCCATACAATAGCAGCAATATGTTACCAGACAGTACAGGATCAGGTCATTGTATTTGTACCTTGTCAGGTTTATTATGCAACAGACATTGTGGGATCAGATCATTGTCTCCATACAATATCAGTTCTATAGTGTATCAAGCAATGCGGGATGAAGTCAATGTCTCCATACCATATCAGGTCAATAATGTACCAGGCAGTGCGGGATCATGTTTTTGTCTCAATACAATACTAGGTCTGTTATGTGCCAAGCAGTGCAGGATCAGGTTATTGTCTCTGTACCATATCAGGTCAATTATGTACAAGGCAGTGCGGGATCAGGTCACTGTCTCCATACAATATCTGCAATATCACGGGTGGTAATCACGTGAGTTCGTCTAGTCTGAAGCACGTATAATGGCGGACATTCAGCATCGGTAAGTACCTATTTTTCTTGATGTTATATGTCTTCCATCCTCTATATAACGAAACTTCACATCGCCTATCATATGCGCATTGCTTTTTTACTAACGTTACAAGTTAGTTTGGTCTCCTATGTTGAACAGATTATGAGAACACTCGTTGAATTTGATTCGGAGTTTCATCGCAAGACGCGTAAGTTGCACGTCAAGTGTTAATAGTTGATCAATTGTGGAAAATAAAGGTTTCTGGGACAAGAAATGTATTAAATCATAACTGTTGTTTGATTATATCACGAAAGAAGCATGTGCCGATTTTTTTACGAGGATTTTTCGGCAGTATATTTACATTTTACGAAAGTAGTATGAAAACACGTTCGATTTTGTAAAGTAAATAACACGAACAAATATCGCCATGGTTCAGAACGTTCAGTTTCTTTGTTTTAACATCTTATGTTTTTAACATATTATACCAACCCATAAGTTTATCTACGTATGTACTGCCTTCACAAAGTTTGATTTGAATGAAAAATGAGCAACAAATATCAACCATACAGAAAGAGCATTGAATTCAATGCATGCATGTTTACCTAATCAAATGATATCTTGGACTGATACTGTAGATCTATACGTGTCCATGCCTGATGCTCGATAGTATGCATATTACGATCATTACTTACATATCTACAACATTAATGCATATCACGTGAAGCACACTAGTCAATTTGTAAGCTAGCTATTGTTTCCATTACTTTTACCAGGGATTCTTTATTTTAACAAACCCTGCTTCAAAACATCCATAACACAAACAGCACAAAACAAGTACATGGTCAACATACATGTACCGCCCAATGTAAATGTTACAAAGTCACGCCTCGCCATACAGAGGCCAAAAAAACATCTATAGGAAAATTAAGTCGTCAACTATATTCAATTGGGGTAAAGTGTGGAGTCGGAAGTGGATACACCGACTATTTTAATGGTCGTTTTACGTTGATTCGGTAAGTAAATCTTGACTTTTCATTGTAAGGCGTTTGAAATAAAAACAAGCTGACCAAAGTACCCGGCCAGGTTTCTAGTTTACGACCCATGGTTGTTTTCCCTCCAATCACCTATAATTATGCAGAACACTCGCGCAAAGTGCGTTTTGGTTACAGATACCTTGATTATTGAATATTTCTATCTGTAATATTTCCTATTTCTCCCAATTTTCATGGTTTATGGATTGTTTATGGGCCTAGTTTCAATATTTATATGAATATAAGTATGCATGTGAAAAAAAATTGCGATGCCATAATATATTGAGGCAAATCACACGGAAGATCCGCTATGATACCCCTGACTAGTGCCGTTCGGGGCGAACACCTCTGGCAAGTAAGAAATGTGGTATAATAAAAACAACGTGCGACTTGATCTTTAACTGAATATTACGCGCAAATGATAAAAAACGTACATTGTGAATACTAGATAAGTTTATATAATGCATAAACAGAAATATGTTTTCAAGCTATACACATATACATGTATCTACTTGTCATACACATTTAATCTGCCACTGTGTTAAATTTTAAATTATATATTCACAATGTTTATGGTTATTCTAAGAGTGTTTTGTATTTGCAAAACAGCCCGTAGACTGATCACGTGATGTAGTTGATGCTGCCTACTAAAACCTGAGAATGAACACATACCTACAACAGTGGATTCAATGATAGGACCAAGCATTTCAACGATTAAACAGTTGACAATGACATGGATGATGAAGTTCGATAGAAAATGTGAAATTCTATACTAACATAAGAAATATCAAATAAAACCCCTTAAAAATCCACTTTGTTTTGATAATAGCATGTACATGCTTGTGTGTGAGAACAATTCACGGTATCTACCCGTATTGGCACCCTCTCGACAAGAGAGGTAGGAAAACCAACGATTTTGCCAAAGATACAGAAATTCCTTGAACCAATCAGGCCTCTAAATGCTTTAAATATTGCAACTTTCATGAAATAACATTAAAAACAGCCTACTTTCCGTTTCGTTGTAGCACCGGAACCCTCAATAGGTACTCGACCGGTGGGAGTAGATACACGGTAGGACAGAATATGATTAAAGTATTTTCCATCTTAACCCCGACCGTGTTCCGATTTGCCACGTCCATATGGATGCTCATATTTTGATAACCAATCTTTCAGTCTAAGAAGTACCTCTATATTATGTGAGTAGATTCCATGCTTGATAAAAAATACGTATTTAATTTGCACAATTGCAAAATTTGTAAGAAGCACTCGTTGAAAAGGCGGTTGACAAATTGTTACGGAAGTGCGCACGGTTTCAATGTTGGTTTTACCCTACGCTACTTTCGCAGTCGTAAATATGCCAAAATCTTAAAATATTCAAGATAAAACAGCTCCACTACTTCACCTATATGTATATACTGCATTTAATCCCAATAAGTTGATTTTAGTTCCATTTTGTCAAGGAATATCACCATTCCTAGCCAAACGGAAGTTTTTGAAAGGATTATTTGAGTGTATCCGATTTTGGGTCGCGTATGCATTTAGTGTTTTTTACCTCTATGCATGTAAAATTCGACGACGAATGAATGAATTGCTTTATTCGATATTTATAAAGCTCGTCCCATTGCAGTAAGGAAATTAACATTCGCTCCAACGCAAACTAAACCGGTTTTGAAACATGCGTTACCTAATGATGACGTTATAATGATTTTGAAATCATAAATAAGTCATATGTGAGCAACTTGAGACGTAAAAGTCACTAATTAACCTCCCTTCACTTTTTTATTGTAAAATAAACACACACAGCTAGATAAAATATTTCTATACATTAGCAGTGCATTGCCAGTTGGTAAAATAATTTGTTATCAGGAGAAACTTTAAACTTTGATATATTCTTTTTCATTTTGCTGTTGTAGTGTATACGTTAGCAGTAAATGTTTGCATATCTATTGCAGATCAGCTTCTATCGATGCCTGACAGATTACATAGCTTATCTGATACCAACTGTCGATACTTTTATCTTCTATCATCAGACACTATTTATCCTTATCTTACCCTCCATGCATGTAGTCTTATTAATGCATGAAACTATAGTAGTACGATAGTTTACATGTATAAATATGCAGTATATGTTTAATTCTCCCGTCTTTTACACTATGTTGTTGTGATGACCACCATTGTGTTATCCGTATCGTCATATGCTTGTAGAATGAAGTCGATAGTTGATATCCGAAACTCGATGCAAGTTGGGTGTCCTCTTAGTTTACATGTAGGTACAAACAAGTCTGGTCTGGTTATACTGGTTTTGTATTCATATACAAAACAGACTGACCCCATCTCTGTCGCCGATATATGAATACTCAAGTTACATAGGGATTATAATGGTAAAAATCAGTTTGCACCTACAAATTAGAAGAGATCCGGAGTAGGTCTATCATAATGTCCTTTAAATAGGCCAGCGACGTCCTTTAAAAACAGTCAATTGTCCAGTAATACATGCATTTGGGCTAATTGCATTCCTTCTAATTGGACTGATCTATAAACAACAGTTCATAATGCAGTCAATATTTCATCAATTACTAGTATTCTAGAAGAGATAGATTTCTCCGCTTTGGCCATTTGTCATGTGTATTGTAATTATTTCAAATCTACATATCCGAGCAAATTTAACTTTATAGCATTCAATGAAAGACACTTTTACAGTTTATGCCTGTTGCGCACATGTCAAATTAACAAATGTGTCATTAAATAAATTGTATACGCGTTTAGTTTTTAATTTTTAAATTGAATGTACGAATGCTATATTGTTTCCTGTTACACCAAACACGCTACACCAAATGACGACAAAGAAATAAAGATTTCGTTCAAAACATATCCACCATGATTTGTTTCGTTTTAAACAATTTGAATAAGAAATTGATTTTTTTTCTCATGCTATAACCACATGTGTTCCTAACTTAAACAATATCAAGCTATAATGTTACTATCATATTGATAAATCACGACTCACAAATTAATTTCTTAATTGAACGAAATATGAAAGCTTAATCAAATTTCCACATTTATGCATTTTCGCATAACATTCCAATTATTTAATATTTGATGATAACTAGATGTATGGTTGATAACACACACTCACACGTGAAAGGGTTCTTTGATAAATGTATACGTTATTCGTAATTCAATATAGAAATCTGAATGTTATGGTAGAAATAGGTTTTTGCTTATACACTCGTTGTTACTGACTTTGAAATTGTTTTTCATCAATACTGTTTATGACTCCTCTAGAATCGACATGGATAATGCAAATATAAAACAGTTGAATTTGTAGTATACCATATTTCATTATAACATTTCATGCAGAAAATAAGTGCTTCCTCATACCTTTTTTATTCTGAAATCGTGTATTTACGATCAGAGAAAATCATTACCATCGTTATCATAATTACCATTAAAAGAATCACCACTTCCACGACCGTAAACGCACCAACATCGTCATCATTTTCATCACCTTCATCGTCGCTACCAACGTTGATATCAATACTCAATTGTTTCATTGTATAAAATGACGATTTACAGAATTGCATCACCATGTTGATTTTGGATTGATGTTAACTATAAGGAACTGTGTTGAAGAAAACATTGTTGTTGTTGATAAAACACACAAGCGGACGATCAAATTGGTGTGAAATAAGTCAATTATATGTTGCATTATAATTATGTGTTAAAGTTGTGTTACAGCAGAAATCAATTGCTGATGTCAAGTAGAAACTTAATCAGTCGATGTCTTCTAATACACTGCGACAAATTCGGGCTTGGTAGAACATCAAATATCACTTCTACTTGATGGTGCATTGGTCATGTGACTACAAACTGTTATTTTCCGATGCCACTGCGTCAGTTTATTTCAAAACATGTTAAAGGCCACCGGCCCATACACAACATATATACAACATAATGTTTTTTCATACAAATACAATATTTCCCAATTATACATAATACAATATACATGAAGACAATATTTCCCAATTATACATAATACAATATACATGAAGACAATATTTCCCAATTATACATACTACAATATACATGAAGACAAACAGTATTTTCAATTATAGCATGTTACTAGTATATGATAAAACTATGTTAATTATTGTAAATTTTTAACCAATTCCTTCGATGAATGAACGTCTTAATTTAAAAGCATAATATATAAACATGGCTAAATTTCTAATAGTAGTTTTGTTTGTACATGACATTATTAAATAGAATTTCTGTAGATTGGCATTTTTAAAATAATATTCGGATAAATATTTAGTTCGTAATTCCGAGTATAGAGGGCACAATAAAAGGAAATGGAACTCATCTTCAACACTAATCTCACAGTATGGACATATTCTATGTTCTTTAGGGATGTTAAAATATCTGCCTTGCTCTATCATAAGGCCATGACTAGAAAATCTGAAAGAAGCTAAACTTGTTCTAAACTTGGAAATGTCTATATCAATTATATAATGTTCAACACCAAATAGTGGTTTGAAATTTGTATAATAAAATAGTTTACTGCTGTCCAAACATTTAGCAGTCCATATTTGTTTATACTGGTCTGTCAGTGTCTGCATATAATGGTGAAGGAAATGTTGAGTATTTTCAACGTGTTGACTGTACCAAACATAACCGAAGCCATTTGAACAGAGATTATGTCGCACACTAGATACCCAATTTTTATATCCCTTTTCATCGTAATGTAGTAACATATCATAACATAATCGCACATATCTTGTACGAGGCATTGATAAAATACGTAGCCAGTACTTTATACATCTTTTTGAAGCATGAATGTACATTGGTAATCGTCCCATATCACCTAAAACTGCATCATTGCAGGCATTTGTATTTACATTCAATAGCCTTTTACAAGCAAATATTTGTACATTTTCCATGCAATCAAACCTGTTAAGACCCCAGAGTTCTGATCCATAAAGCATCACTGAAGCAACTTTAGCATCAAATACTTTAAAAAATGTTTTGTACGGAATTAAAGACAAATTTTGGAATGAATACAACAGTTGAATAAGAACTCTTTTTGCCTTCACCGCCATAGCTTCACACATTTTATATAATGACAGTCGATTTGTGAAATATATACCAACATAAGTGAAACCATTTACTGTTTCTACAATACTACCATTATAAAACCACTTTTCTCTCACCGACAATTGTCCGCCTCTTTTAAAAACAAGTATTTTAGACTTTGAAATATTAACGTTTAGTTTATTTTCTGAACAAAAATTAGACAAAATATTCAACTGCTTTTGCAGTCCTGCAACGGTATCAGCTGCTAGGGCAATGTCGTCAGCGAACATTAAGAGAAAAATTTCTGTTGTGTCAGGGAGCAACTGTATGCCTCGAACACCATGCTCACATAGAACGGTATATAATTCATTGATAAACATGGAAAAAAGTATAGGACTCAAATGGCAGCCCTGACGCAACCCAGCAGGACAGTTAAAGGAATCCGTAACACCTACATGTGTCTTCACTCGTGCTTTAACAACATCATATATCGAAGCAATAGCTTTATTTAATCTACCTCTTATACCATTTTTACATAATATGTCAAATAAAATTGGGCGATTGACAGAGTCAAAAGCCTTCTGAAAATCTATAAAGGCAACGTATATTGGTCTACCTTTAAAATTAAAATATCTATTAACAATGGAGTACAGTACAAAGGCATATGATTGTGTTATCATTTGTGTAATTCCGGGCATAATTGTATTCTAAAGTATACAAGCTGGTGATTTCATTATATGCACTGACTATATAATAATGCAACTGGCCAATCCTAGATAATCTTTAATAACTGTAATTAAATGTAATTAAATGTTAAATCTAGATCACATCTTCACACTTTTGGTCATAGAATCATTAGATACTGATAATGACGATCTGGCTGTAGACCTCCCAAATTGATCTAACCTTGATAATATTTGTAATTCCTCAGGTAACCTCTTATTAGACCTGTGTAAAGGCTTCGATCTAAGAATTGTAAATGGTCGAAAAGGTGATGATTTAAATATTGGTGAATTTACCTTTGTGTCAAATATTGGTAAAAGCGTAATTGATTATGCTTTAGCTTCTTTAGTCCTATTTTCACTCATTAGTAATTTTATTGTTCATGACTTATATAGCTAGTTTGCGATAGAAAAAAATCGTGTTTTTTAAAGATTCCTAAAGATCTATTCATCAGATTTTGGTAAAAAATTACACAGAACTACAATAACTTCCTACCTAGTCTCATTTTGAATATCATAATTTTTAGTCACCAATTAAAAGACATTTATTCTTTATTACATATTGAAATTACATGCGTATTTACAGTTTAACGCAGGGAGGTAATCTGGTATTCCATTGATGATTTACTATCAATTATTTAACCGTTACAATCCGTGATCCGCGGGATTGAGATTGCTGTTATAAAGACAAGATTTAGGAGGCCCTTGAGATTCGGTTTATTTAGGTGTGTCGCTTGTAAACAATGTACAGCAATAACATGTACTTCGTCATATTCACAGACGGGCCTCGCATGTGTTAAATTAAGTAGGTTTCAAATACGTAAACATACCGTTACGCGTATCACGTGACAGTAAATTGGCTGTTGCAAGTATCAAGTCTTCTAACTTGATTTTTCATACAAAACTACAAAAATGTTACATAGAACTTATGAACAAAACTTTTTTAACTCATTTCAGATCTTGCTGAAATTTCATTGTGTATTAGGTAGATATATTTCATTTATTCATGCAAAATTTCATACTTGTAGGTGTAGTAATTACAGAGAAATATTTGAAAAACACGATTTTTTTCTATCGCAAACTAGCTATACTCTTTTTCATCCCACACTCCTATCCAATTAAACCTGACGGTTAAAATGCACAAAATTGAAAATGTTGCACCAAAACCAACCACTTCATATACGAAAAAGATTATCTGGGATAATACGAAATTAGATGAATATATTTCGAAACTGTCCTTGACAGGGTAATGTCAGAAATAATGAAGCCAAGAATGACATGGAGTGAATATTTTCAAAATGAAATGAGTCAATAATTTTTTGTTCCAAGCAAATGGATAGTATTTGCAGTTTATGTACGATAATATGGTTTTGTAATAAACCTGCACGTTTTTAATTATTTATAATTTACTTTAAACTAATTCATAAAAATTGCAAAATATCCTGAAACAATGTGATCAAGTTAATTACTTGGTCAAAGCCAGTTATTATGTATTTATGGTTTATTTTGACTAAAATAGTATTAAGGTTCCTAAAAATGTCATTTTTACATCGATTTAAGTTATTGTTTGAGAAAAAAATGGAATTTTGTGTCTTTTATGAACCTGATATTTTGTTTATACATCCAAACTTTTTCTCTAAAGACACATTTTTCACACAAAATTAATACAAGTCTTCTAACTTGATTTTTCATACAAAACTACAAAAATGTTACATAGAACTTATGAACAAAACTTTTTTAACTCATTTCAGATCTTGCTGAAATTTCATTGTGTATTAGGTAGATATATTTCATTTATTCATGCAAAATTTCATACTTGTAGGTGTAGTAATTACAGAGAAATATTTGAAAAACACGATTTTTTTCTATCGCAAACTAGCTATACTCTTTTTCATCCCACACTCCTATCCAATTAAACCTGACGGTTAAAATGCACAAAATTGAAAATGTTGCACCAAAACCAACCACTTCATATACGAAAAAGATTATCTGGGATAATACGAAATTAGATGAATATATTTCGAAACTGTCCTTGACAGGGCAATGTCAGAAATAATGAAGCCAAGAATGACATGGAGTGAATATTTTCAAAATGAAATGAGTCAATAATTTTTTGTTCCAAGCAAATGGATAGTATTTGCAGTTTATGTACGATAATATGGTTTTGTAATAAACCTGCACGTTTTTAATTATTTATAATTTACTTTAAACTAATTCATAAAAATTGCAAAATATCCTGAAACAATGTGATCAAGTTAATTACTTGGTCAAAGCCAGTTATTATGTATTTATGGTTTATTTTGACTAAAATAGTATTAAGGTTCCTAAAAATGTCATTTTTACATCGATTTAAGTTATTGTTTGAGAAAAAAATGGAATTTTGTGTCTTTTATGAACCTGATATTTTGTTTATACTTCCAAACTTTTTCTCTAAAGACACATTTTTCACACAAAATTAATAAAAACTTGTATAAACCTCTATTGATGATAACTGAACATGTATTGAAATTTTCTGAATAATGCTAGTGTTCAAAAGAAAATGACAGCGAGTCAAATTTGATCTTAAGATTTAAAAAAAATGTTACACTCATGACATAATAAAGTTGAACTAAAGATTTTTCGAAAACTTATATGAACTACTGTCATTGACCATGGTTTTGTTGTAAAACATCTTTACAAATATTAAATAAGCATAAGAATTGATTTACATAGCCAAATTGTCATTTTATCACGGTGGGGAATCACGAGGTTTCAATGGTAGGAGCCACCACAAACATGGCGGCCAAATAGCGTCGACTTAACCCATATTTTGAGGTAAATATATAACATCGAGACTCGTTTATTTATGGACACCCCGGCCAGCACGCAATGGCTTCTCCACTGAATCTTTTGGTACCCTACTTTCCACGACTGATCCCGTAGTTTCCTCAAACACTTCGATATTGTTCCGTACATAACAAAACACTAGCGGGGTAGACCTCACGATAATGACGATTTTGACCAAATTATGACCATAATTTTTATTATCTCCTTTATATCATCCGTATTTCATGCGATTACAATTTGCGAACATTTCGCCAAGATTTTCCAACAAAATTACAACCAGAATATCATGTATTTTGGTTTTCTGAAAAATAAAACAGTCAATTTGCATGAAAGATAGGATCCACGCTAAGGGTAGGATGCACGATTGAAGCTGGGCAGTGCACATTCAACAGTGCGGTCGGCAGTTTTCTACGGTTCTATCGATCGAAATATGCGGAACGGGCACAGTGTTCATTTATACAAGTCAGGAAGCTATAAGTTCAGTATATACGGTCCATGTACAAGAGCATGTATGCAATTAGTATGCTTACTGGCATATTTTGTTCATTATTGAATTTTATAAGCTCTCACAACACAGTCGTAGGGTGTATACTGTCTGTCCTTCAGCCAGTCTGTTCGAAAGACGAATTCTAGTGAACACAACTCGACCTACAGTAACCTAAAATTTTCTCTTATGAACAACCTTGACATTTACAAATAATAAGTGATGGATTGATTTTGCAAATACAAATGTAATGTGGTCCTTTGTCGACGGGGTATGATAATCTGACAGTTTTTTTAAACAAATAATGATGATGCATAAACAATACACGTAATTCGTGTATGTGTGTCGATCAATGTGTTGCAGATATATGCTTCTAATGATAGTACTGTTTGGTGTTAATAAGCCCGTGTGAAATAGCTTGACTCTCCAGTTAATCGTATATAAATCGGTTATACATTTTAACACATATTGTCTAATATTCTATGTAATAGGTCATCACGTTGATTTTTTCTTTCACTTCTTCCAGAGCAATGCGTTGAAAAAGTCGCACCTTAGCTTAAAGTCCCACAAAGTTTCAGAAACAGCAATATTTTACAACCTTATAAGACCATGAACATTGATAGGTTATAGATCTCCCTAAATGGCATAGAATCAGCATACATATTTGATCTATTTTTACTTTCATCCTTAGAATAATCATCTCCGCAAGTCGCCAATTTAGTAGTTTGTGTGGTGAACAAAATATCCCGTTGTTTACAATCTGAAATCGACGAGTCGTTCCGAGGACAGTTCGTAAAGTTCCATTATAAATCGAGGACGCATATATTGATGACCAATTTATGCGAGTATATACGTGTAACTAAAAGCTAAATACCGGTATCCTCCTGTACCGATAATCGCCGGTATCCTAATGCTCTATATTGCATGATTCCCGAATCCGAAATCCTTTCTAGTCCGAAATTTTTGGGCAGTCCGGAGGGAGTTCGGATTAGGGAGTTTCTACTGTATACTATTTCACGGGGGAATTGAAGGCTAAGTTGTTTCCATTAGGTTATACTATATGTACAGTATGAATACATTGAAACAGAATTAAAGTGTAGATGTAATAATGCTTTAGACCTGCCGTCCACTTAGACCCCGATGCTATGCGGAGGGGATGCCGATTACAGACTGCTCGTTTCGGAAAACCTTCGGGATCATTTATTAATAAAAATGGGCGGAGCTTTGTCATCGTGGTTGTTCGGCAAGTATTCGCGGATCGGTATACAAATTGAATTGTTGTGGTATACACGCAGTATGCATGCCGAAGTCTATCCGAAATAGCCGAATGGTAGATCCGATCGTGAGGAAAGCCGGGTTGCGGTTAGACCTGCCGTCCACTATACTCGATGCTACGCGGAGGGGATGCCGGTTAGAATGTGCTCGTTTCGGGAACCCTTCGGGAACCCTTCGGGAACCCTTCGGGATCATGTATCAATAAAAATATGCGGAGCCGTGACATCGTGCTTGTTTGGGAAGTATGGTATTCGCAGTTCGGGGTAAGAATGGTTGCTGTATACATGTACACGCAGTATCAATGCCGAAGCCTATCCAAAGTAGCCGAACGTACCGCGACTAAATGCCGTCAGTTCAGGAGTTAGTCCCGAATGTTCCCCCCGAACGCGTGATATGCGGAAGGGTTTACGAATCGATGCCGATAGGTTGCCGAAATGTTGTCGATGTATAGGCGATGCCGGACTACTAGCTCGACCTAGAGGCAAACTGACGGCATCGCTTCAGCTGTCATTCGGGATATACAACTGAAATAATGTCGCGTAAATTTACGCATATATAAATACCTTACACAAATTCGTAAGTTAGTTTTACTATAGATAAACCGCAATCACTCGGGCGTAAATATACTTTTTACATTTGAGAATGTTTTATGATGTAGTGCGCAAGGCGCAGTTGGCTAAGCTACTATGAATACGAGTTCTTCAGAACTTTACGAATGAGTTCGATTCCCATTCTGGTATTTGTTCGCTCAGCAAGCATTTTTCGTGTTTGTTTAATTACACAGAGTTGTATATAAACGTAATGGCGTGTAAAAAGCACATCAGAAATATGTCTAAGCTGATGCACATATATAGAGACGACGCAAGAAATCTCATCGGAAACGTATATAGGATTTGTATGGAGGAGAAGGGAATAGAATTGAAGTTTTCGCTTGTCAGTGCGTGAGGGATGGTTGTCGGACTGACAGGAGCTAGAAAATAGAATGCATATAAGATTATCTCAGAGTTGTAACTTGTTACTCAATGGATACTTACACTGAATCTGATACATTGTATAATTATGCAAAAACTAAAAATGAAATGAGAATATAGAAAAAATGAATAGATTAAATATGATGATATGTGGTCATATCGTAATCATATAAAACAATGAAAACATATAACATAAGAATAAGTTTATTAAATAAAAAGAAACTGTTCGTTAGTGGGTTCGAACTTACACTGGAAATAAAAGATAGTCGGTTGAAAGCGATAACCACTGTATCACTGCACCACACAGTCAAGTTCATAACACGATCGGCATTGTTTCCGTGTGTTAAACTCATCACTTCGCCGTTTTCGGTGAGTGTTCGGCATCGATTCGGCTTTCCATCTAGAACCATTCGGGATGGCTAATGAATACGGAACCTCACAGAAGGTGTCCCGAAGATGCGGAGTGAATGCTGATGGTTTACTGAAACTCTCCCGAAGCACTTCCAAGCAAGAACTTCGGTGTCCATTTTTTAAAATTTAAAACGAAGATTTTCTGTCCCGAAGGGTACCAGAGGCGTTGCGGAATTATACGGAAGGATTCCATAACATAGCGATGGCATGCCGAGCAATCTCGATCTGGTGAATTTCTGCTTCGAGAACCCTTCGGGGTCCTAGTGGACGTCAGGTCTTATAAATATATAAATATTTTATCTATATTTTATTTCTGCCAATATTGTTTAAAAACTGTCGGAAAGAAGCGTTGGCTTTAAGGGATGTGAAATTGTGTCGCCCTTTGTAACTATTAATGAGTTCTAATGGGTTGAAAAGTAGACTCTTTAAATGCTGGATTCCGAGTGGTAAAAGTTGCTAAAAGAGAAAAGACTGAATTCAGGGCGTCAGTTATAGCAAACTACATCGCACAGCTAGCAGCAGTTTTCCACAACATTCCACCATTACAGAATTATAACTTCCCACATTCCCACTTTTAGCCGTCCAGCGGCAATGCAAAGACAATTTGGTTAAAATAATGGTACCATAAGTATATAATATAATATTTCAATTATAATAAAATATTACCAAATATCTCACAGCGAAGATTGATATATCTCAAACGATAAATTACGACTGGACTAGCTGTTCAATTCCACATATATGAATGTTCATGCTATTTATCTAGTCCGCATCGTTATTAAATTCTTCGTGTAATACCTAATTAGATATATTAATTATAATCTGACTTGTTTGTAGATGAATTAGTAGAGATAGAGTAGGCCGTCATCTCACGGTTACAGTCGTCAACTAAGTGAACTGATCGGTAAGCGTTCAATGCGATCGATAGAAGCGTAGAAAGCTGTCGACTAATAGCATACTTATATAAATGAACATTATGTGTCCGTTCCGCATATTCCGATCGATAGAACCGTAGAAAACTACCGACCGCAAAGATGGATGCGCTCTGCTCAGGTTCAATCGTGCGTCCTACCCATAGCGTGGATCCTATCTTTCATGCAAATTGACTGTTAAATTTTTCAGTAAACCAAAATACATGATATTCTGGTTGTAATTTTGTTGGAAATTCTGGGAGAAATGTTCGCAAATTGTAATCGCATGAAATACGGATGATATAAAGGAGATATGGTCATAATATGGTCAAAATCGTCATTATCGTGAGGTCTACCCCGCTAGTGTTTTGTTATGTACGGAACAATATCGAAGTGTTTGAGGAAACTACGGGATCAATCGTGGAGAGTAGGGTACCAAAAGATTCAGTGGAGAAGCCACTGTGTGCTGGCCGGGGTGTCCATAAATAAACAAGTCTCGATGTTATATATTTACCTCAAAATATGGGTTAAGTCGACGCTATTTGGCCGCCATGTTTGTGGTGGCTCCTACCATCGAAACCACGTGATTCCCCACTGTGTTTATTACAAATAAGAAACATAAAAGTGTGCACTTCGTTATTTTAAATTACCAGGGTAACAATTACATATTATATGATATAAACCAATAATTGGATGTAACCTTATCGTTCTTTCCTACATATATTAACAGCTTTTAAACTGATGTTAAATATCAAATGTTAAAAATTATCTATCTACATGTATTCATAAACTTTGAAACTTACTTTTTACGCATGTAACTGTTACACCATTATGACACTTCAAATATGAAGTATTATGCAAAAATGGGATTTTTGGACTTCTTTGCAAACCAAAGATGTAAAATATATCATTTACTGTAATCAAACATTTTAATTTTATTTCCGACATTTTACTGGAATCTTTAAATGCTCATTATGTCAAAATATAATATATGCTCAATCTAAATATTGTTGGAATTTAACCATATTTTGATAAGCACAAAGTATTGATGCATACATGTTTTTAATGCAAAGCTCATTATAACACTAAAAATTGTAGAATGTGTTCATATGCTTAGCGTGAGTTAAAATGTCAAGCGTAATACTGTATGAAACTATGATCGTTTCATTCTAACAATTTAACTTGAGTTTATGATATATTTAGTATTCTTACCAAAGTTCTAATTTATTGCATTTATACCATAAGTTGTGTTTTGTCAACACCAATACATTTTGTGGAGTCATAAATTGCCTACCAGAGATGTCATCGATTTCAGTTGTGATGTCATTAATGACATGGTGTCATCAACACTTTAAAAACAAAAACACTTGTTTGTCCGTAGGATTCTGGGTAAAAATATGTTGGTAGATGCTGTAACTTTTATGGCTTGGTTTTTATTATGCAGTTATAGTTTTGTATGTAAAGTTCCTTTATAGTATTTCAAAGACAGTGCCACTTTTAAATAACGTGGCTATAATGACGACGATGGTTTATGTAGATGTTTATGTGCTAATGTATTAGAAAATATGATTTGTTTGGTTGATGTTGATGATGTAACAAATTACAGTCATAGTTATCCAGGCATGCATTCACCGATTGGCTATTGGTGATCCACTTGCTGATAAAATTAAAATGAATATTTAGTTGTTGATTAGGTACATTGTATGGTTTGCCACATTCTCTGAAAAAAGTATGGTTACTATTTTATGCCTCCCCCCTCATCTTTGATGACGGTTTATAAATGTACTGCTTTGCTCATGTGAAACGGTCAGTCTGTCTGTCTCTAACCGTTTGTCCGTAAATAGACCAAATGGTTTCCGTTCAATAACCCAAGACTGATTTTCCCAAACAACACTCGATTTATTTTGAGGTCAGTAGGTCAAAGGTCAATGTCTATTAGACCTATACCATTTTTATACCAATTGTTTTTATTCAATAACTCAAGGAAGCTTTTTCCTAGACTCATTAAACTTTACATGGAGTTTGGTCAGCAAGAGGATGATCCCTATGTATTTTGAGGTCAGTAGATCAAAGATCAAGGTCATAGTGGCATTTACTATTTCAGACAATTGGGCTGCCATGGGGCATACCTGTAGGAGTTTTATAAACATCTCTTTCATTGGAAAATATGGTCAACAAATTCCATTCAGGAAAACATTATACAATTTCAAATTGGGCAAAAATCAGTTTTATCCAAATTCAAAGAACATGATTATGTGTCTACTGCTACCTTCTTCCCATGCCTTTATAGAATAGATATACTGTTAGCAACATATATGAATTGTAAGATACACACCAATAATGAGTTTGCCAATAATGGTACGGTCGTAAGGCGAGGTCAGATGTCATATTATCAGGTGTATCTAAGTTGCGAACACCTTGAATAGTCAGGAGAAATACCCTTTCAGTGGGAGAAAAATCACGGAATCATCGGTGAATTTCATTTTCTGTTATCTTTAAAATTAAAGGTTTGATTTGTTATTAACGGTTGTGTTGAATATAGAGGTTCAATTGTTAGTGAATATTCAATAAGTAATTAGATTTGGTTGATGGGGGCAGTGTAACACTTTCATATCTATAGAATTTAGGCTATTGGTGATATTTTTTACTTTTGAATAGCGGAACGAGTATATCTTACTTCAACCGTCCTGTTGTAGTTTTAATGTTAAAATTTGCAGCCATAAACACGTTTAACATTTAGCAAACACAGAAATTATAAAACAATGTCATGAGTGTAACATTTATGGATAGACTAAGAAATGACATCATGACAGATAAAAAGTGTAACACTTTCAGTTTCGATGTGCGTTTTTATGTACACTGAACAACATTTTAACAATCCAGTTACAACAATGGGAAATCGTTTTGAAAATTTCTCATTTTTTCTCTGTTTTTTGTTGTGATAATGGGCATTTTTATTTTACAGTGCCAAATAAAATAATAAAATATCACTTAATCATGTTTTTATCATGAATTAATTAAATTCCTATACCTCTCCTGATAAAAAATGCAGAAAATCAAATGCTAATCAAAAAAGTATAAACGGTAGACAGGAATAAAGAAACAACACAAAACTTCAAATTCAGCGTTTCACTCATGACATAACCCAAGACCATGAAAGAAAAATATATACTGGGTAAAAGCATGAATAATTGTTACTGATAGCATCTCTGTGATACAAACTACTATGTCAGGAAGCTGAAAGTTGTATAATGAGTTGTCTGATTTCAACATAGTCTGTTAAACCCAAAATGTTACACTCATGACACTTTCCTGTACACTTATATTATAAGTCCCCTAGTCTACAACGATAGTCCAACATAAAAAGTAGTAACGTTTTTATATAGAAGATACATCAAAGAAAATGTTTGAAACATGCAAAAGATTAACTTGTACATATATAAGAAGAAACTGTGATATTAGTAAAAATGCAAAGCAAAATTTAGGTGTTTTTTCCCGAAGCAGCAACTTTATAATCATGTCGGTTAAATCTTACTTATACCTATCTGAACATGGAAATGGATATGTAGTAAAAGCCAACATATTCCACAATGCAAAACAATTGCAATTTTCATGATTGAAGACCTGGAATTTTCTTAATTAGTATTACAAAACAAGGTTTTTCAAAAATGTCACGAAAATTTGTTACACTCATGACATTTTTTACCTCCTTTTTTGTCATAACTTTTTTGGTACTAATTCAAATTTCATAAAACTTGGCACTTTTCTTCACATTCACTACGTGAATCTTGTGGACACATTTACAAGGAAATTTAAGAGTATATGTTGAACGTGGAATGGTTGAAAGGTAAAGCTTCATTATTTCTGACATTACCCGCTCACAGAGTCATATTTTTGAACAAATTGTTAATGATATTTCGAACAACGACTTAGACTTAGATACAGGAGTAACAAATTTTGCGAACGTACTGTACTCTAGTGCATTTGACACGTTCGGTGTGTATAGACGTGTAGTCGATAGTCATAGTACTTTTAAAAGTAAAAGAATGTCAAATCCGTGGTTCACGAGCGAATGTGATCAAGCCAGGCGTGATTTTAATAAAGCTAACAAATTGTATCGTACGCACCGTACTCGCGAACTTTTTGTCTGCCTTGTTGACAAACGTAGAATCTATAAAAATGTAACACGTAAAGCAAAACGAATATACAATAACAAACAAAAACGCGATATACATAATGCATCACAGCGAAATCCCAAACAGTTTTGGTTACAAACCACTAAATGCCTCCGCGAACCAAAATAGGATACACTCAAATAGTCCCTAAATAAAGTTGTGATTGTGTTTAAATGGTAGTATGATTTGACAAGGTGGAACTGGAATCATCTAATTGGGTTTACATGCTTTGTATACATGTATGTGATGTATTGAAACTGTTTTATTTTACATATTTTGAGATTTTGGCCAAAATACCAAAGCGAAAGTAGGGTAGGGTAAAACCCGGATTTGGTCGGTCCGCGCGCCTGTAAAAATATGTTCACCGCGTTGGACGGACAAAATTTTTCTTATATGATACGTGACCCCCTGTTTTTTTTGTATTTTCTTAAAGCTGGTAGCCCCTTCTTTTCATTGATATATGTCTGCCACCTGGCCATAGACTTTAACATGTATCAACCTGGGACTGACTATTGTAACTTTACATTGAGCTAAAGAACAAATTTATTTAGTGGTTTGTGACCTTTTGGGATTTAATACGCAAGTACAAGGGGAAACCCAAGAAAACGTGTAATATTTCTTCTACAGACTTTTATAATCATTTTAAGGATCTATTTTCGAATACTGATTCAATTTCCGATGAAGAGGTTGATCATTCGGTAAATGATGTACTTAACCAAAATATCGTTGTTAATGCATTAGATGACGACTTCACAATCGAAGACGTATGTAAAGCCATGTCATGTTTAAAGCGTAACAAAAGTGCCGGGGATGATATGCTTATCTCTGAAATGTTTTTGGACGCTAAAACATTCTTTGCTCCTTTTCTCTGTCAATTGTTTAACTTTATATATACCAAAGGTGTCTATCGCGTGGTATCGTAGTCCCTGTACCGAAAAAGGGTGATAGTAATAACGTTGATAATTATCGCGGTATAATGTTAACAAGCATTTTCTCGAAAATATTCTCCTTACTCTTAGACATGCGAGCTCGATCATTTTTAGAGGAAAACAACAAATAATCTAATTGCCAATTTGGTTTTCGTAAAGACAAAAGCACAACGGATTGTGTTTTTATCTTACAATCTATCATTAATAAGGTTTTGTATTCTGAAAATAAGAAATTATATTGTTCATTTATAGACTTTAAAAAGGCTTTTGACATGGTGTATAGAAATGGTATATGGCTTAAGCTATTAGATAGTGGTATATCCTGTAAATATGTTCATATGTTGATGGCAATGTATAATTCTGTTAAAATTGCTGTCAAATCAAAATGAAACCTCTCAGAACTGTTTGAAAGTTTAATGGGTGTTAAACAGGGTGAAACCTTATCACCCTTACTTTTTATTATTTTTATAAATGATTTGTCTACTATGCTACATGACGAAAATGCTGATATGTTTAGTTTTGAACAATGACAAATATTTATTCTTCTTTTTGCCGATGACACGGTTTTATTTTCGTATTCGGCAAATGGTTTACAATTACTTTTGAACAAACTTGAAGTATATTGTAGAAAATGGAACGTAACGGTAAATACATCAACAA
The DNA here is from genome assembly GCA_963678985.1 of Spisula subtruncata. Classification (NCBI taxonomy): domain Eukaryota; kingdom Metazoa; phylum Mollusca; class Bivalvia; order Venerida; family Mactridae; genus Spisula; species Spisula subtruncata. The sequence continues at coordinate 61,764,587 of OY787662.1, read as the reverse complement.
CTGTTGTAATGGTTTTTAAGAAAGGGTCACGGTGTGAAAATGTTAACTTGTTCTATGAAAATGTCAAACTTACTAATGTTAAGAGATTGGTTTATCTTGGTGTTACCCTATCCGCAAATGGGAAGTTTTACTACACTCAAAAACAATTGTCTGAACAGGCCTCGAGAGCTATATTTTCCTTATATTCTCTATTTGATAACGTGTCTCTCACTATTGATGACAGATTGAAGTTATTCAACTCTATGGTTTTACCAATTCTTCAATATGGTTCTGAAATATGGGGTTTTCATGAAGCTCCTGATATAGAAAAGATATATATTTCTTTTTTAAAAAGAATTTTAAAGCTCCGTTCCCAAACGCCAAATATTATTGCATATAGCGAATTAGGATTGTTTCCCTTACATATATTGAGAAAAGTAAAAATTATCAAATATTAGTTTAAACATATTTATTTTTCGCAAATATATAACAATATGCATTCAATTTACAGTATAAAATAACAGAAACATAAGGGAAAAGGGATTAGAATGAAAGACACTTTGTCTTATTGAATTCTTCTCCCTGGAAATATCAAATATTGGTATATATACATCTTTATTTCCTCCAAATCATTGAAGAGTTTACACAACATATATGGGTTATATACAATATAAATTTCAATCAAACAAACAAGTATAATAATAAAGCAAATTAATTAGGAGAAACTAAACATTAGATAGTAACTTAGCATCAACGTATATAATGCAAAATATAGTCAAACGTCTTATATACATTCACTTATATATGCACTCTCACAGACACGTATCCAACCACGCACATAAATACACACACAGTACTTTGATTTTCTTAGTCAACAAACAGTCCGTAAATGAATGCATACAGTGATGCTAAAAAATCACATGATTATATTGACCAATCACAATCAAGAATATCATTGAAAAGTCACATGTTCAAATTGACAAATTACAATCTATTTACATAGCAACCGCCATTTTGTTTTTAATCACGTGGGGTTGAAGTTCAGGGGTTGCAATGTTCGTTTTTAGCCTATACCCTAATTCTAACCATAACCCTTCGCTTTTAGCCTAACCCCTAACCCTAACGCTAATCAAAGTCCCATAACTTTTGTTTGGGGGCAGGGTTGGGGTTGAAACTTTGCACGATTATAGCCCTTGATGAGTACTACTGTAAATCACCGCATTATCACAAGAGGAGTTATTTTTTACGTGACCCCAGGGGGTCAAAGTTGTGGAACAATATCATCTTCAAAAGTAAACCCTATCGGGATTTTTTACGGCAAAAGTTTGATTTCATTATGCCTTATAACCCGCCTTGACCCAACCCATAACCCTACATCCGCGAAAAATATAGCCCGCGAAAAAAAGTTTGCAATATTCCAGGGTCCCAGAATAATGAGTTTTTCTCAGATTTTCAAAATCGACACTCTTGTTTTTTCACTTTAAGAAATATGGCTACGTATTTTTTGTTAAGGCTCTAAAATGTTGTTTGGGACCAAGACAAAATCCCGCGGGGTTCCCGAACCGATCTGCTGAGTTTTAAGCCTGGGATCGAACTTTTAATTTTGACACCCCGGGATCTAGGTGATGATTTTGTCCCGAGTTCGAATTTTTATAAATTAAATCAACATACTGCTATTTTGATCGCAGTGTTTTACATATTTAGTTAGAACCAATTAAATGCAACGAAATAAAACCAACCGCGAGGTTTTAGACCTATAATAAGGTCAGGCGGGCCACCGGAAGGATTCGAGCCCCAGGGCTTAAAATGAAAAAAAAGGCAAAATTGGTCATTTTCAAACGTAAATTGTGATCAAATGCCTTGCAATATATTGTTATAACGCACACATTCTTAAAGAACTATTCCAGCACTATTGAATAAAAGTTTTATATATGTTCCATACCCGACGGTGAGACCGCCGGGGCTCATACTTAGGTACCATCTCAAACCGCTAAATATGCCTGGAAATACAATATTTTTATTAAAATAATATAATATTTACAGCATCTAAGGATTTATTTTAGCATTCATTTATGTAGTTAGATGATTTATACCAAAATACGTAAATTTCAATGTAGTTTGTCCGTCCGTACGGCTTATAGACTTGCTATAGGGACGTATAACAGTAATTATGGCCACTTACTGGGTTAGGGTTAGTATTAGGTAAATTTAGTTAATTTCAAATTGTTGTAGAAAGCGTTGGGAATAAGATATTGACTTTAGATTTCTTTTAATAGATAGTTTGAGCCATTGTCTAAAGGGCAGTGTTTAAATAATTTCTTATCCGACGACCGGCCCATCGGAAAAGTCAACCAAACTTGGTCAAATTTTTATTAAATTTAAATAGCGTAAGGCGACTATAAATCACTCACAAAATGGATTTTCTTAGAAACAATTCTTACTATAGTCCGGGTGTATATCTAAAAGTTTAAGGTAAAATAGTGAGCATATGTTCGTCCGTCTGAGTGTGATTTACGCTAAATCTGTACGCGCGTACAATTCTGTACGGAAAAAGTCATTGTTTTTCATTTACTTCAAATGATTGTAGAAAACGTTTGGATGATTAGATATTTACTTCAATTTTTTTTTAATATTTAGTTTGTAATATTGTCTGAATAACTAATAATATCCCGTATCTTATCCGACGACCTGCCCGTCGGGAAAGATAACGGAACATAGTCGGATTTTCATTAAATTATCGTTTAATGTGAATATAAATCACTCATAAAATGAATATTTCTTAATTGTTTCTTAAAAGAAATATTTCTTAAGATAGCTTGGGTTATGTTTAATGGTTTAAAGTAAAATAGTGAACATATGTTTGTCCGTCTGTGTGTTATTTACGGTAAAAGTTGTGCATGCGTACAATTCCGTACAAATACTATGTTCGATAATTAACCGATCACGTTGAGAAGGTTCCTCTGAACTATAGCGACATGCTAGGAACCTCAGGGTGGTCCCAAACTGTAGTCAGGACACATACAAAATCATCCATATATAATATAAATATAAAGTCGGCGGTCAGGGCTCGAACTCACTCTAAAACCAAGGGTAGATAATCGCCTACAAGCATTTTCTTGATTTTTTATAGGTCTATCGGTCTGAGCCCGAATAACAGCACCACGTGTGTCGGTTTGGACTCAGGATAGGTAGGGTAGGGTCTCATGTGCTACATTCTCAAGTATGAGCATCATATGCCATCCAGGGATGACAGGGGTCTAGAACGGGGAGGTACACCATCTCCTGTAATATATGTCCAATGCTTCTGTCAAGGTTCAATAGAACCGTACTGACGGAAGGACAGTCCGATATTATCAAATAACCCCTCATATTTTAGCACAGGGTCATACCTATCCAACAATTTATGCAACATATCTGTAACTTAATTATTAGGGAAGAAATATTTTTTAAAGGTTGACATACGAGTGGTGATCAATATATTCGATAACTTTTCATCTAGCAATTTTATATTGGCAGCAAGGATCAAAGCCATTTAACATCATTCGAAGTAAGATGTCTCCGACCGAATGCACTAATAAAAATATTTGATTCAGACAAGTGGCGCGTGACGTTGGACGACATTCCAAGCGTCACCGTCGGAGCAGCATATAGCTCCTTTCTGGACCGATACCCAGTTCCATGTATGAGACTGGTAGTCTTTTACTACTAAAATAAGTAGTTAATAGCCGATTCTGCAATGTGAGGCGGAATAAAAAGACTTTCGATGCGTTATTGGAAACCAAACTTGGAAAAGGGCGGTTGGCTTTACAAAATTAGAGTATTTCAATTAAGACTATAACAGGATCTATCAGGTTTAGGACGCAATATCGAAAAAACCCTTTTGATTTCGAGTGAACGAATTTATGTGTTGTAGCCTATACTAGTCTTCGTTTTTGCCATTACATTAAATTGAGATCAGTGAGTCTTATTTCGCAAAATTTAACGGAAAGTGTCCCTAACGCGGTGTTATTTTTGCTGTTTATCCTTATTTTATCGACTCAACCGTTTGGCAGAGACCCTACAATCACATAAACAACGGAATCATATAAAAAAATGGTTAATTGTGAGCGCACAGAATCCATGCACAATTTAGTCAAGTCATTTTGGAGGTATCGCGAGGAATTTACAAGTTTCGCGTTAATTTTCAAAGCGTGTCGTTTCTCAGAAATAACGTTATGCCCGAAATGCTCGATGATGCGCGCTTCACCATGGTTACAAAAAAGTAAATAGTGACGTTATTATAAAGAAAATTAGACAAATCGTGAGATAATTGATTGATCTACATCAGCGTGTAATTTTATTACTCTAGTTCCAATATTGCAAAATTGAGAAGGAAAGTCCTCGAATATATTGATCACCCCTCGTATATATGAATTTAATGATTTTCGCTCGTGTCCAATATTTTGTCAAAGGTTTATCAGGCCGTACGGACGGACGGACAGACTGTCCAATATAATTAAATGACCCCTCATATTTTAGCCAAGGGTCATACCTATCCAACAATGTATCAAACATATCTGTAACTAAATTATAAGTGGAGAAATATTTTTTAAAGGTTGACATATCTCTGAATTTAATGATTTTCGCTTGTGTCCAAGCTTTTGTCAAAGGTCAATCAGCCCGTACGGACGGACGGAAAGTCCGATATTATTAAATGACCCTTCAGGTTTTAGCCAATGGTCATACCTATCCAACGACGTATCAAACATATATGTAACTTAATCATAACTGAAGAAATAAAATTTTAAAGGTTTGACATATGGCTAATTTTAATGACCTTTGGTCAATGATAGAAATGCCCGAACGTACGAACGGACAGTCTGATGTTCAAAAATGACCCCTCATATTGTAGGCAATGTTAATACTTAACGACGTATCACACATATCTGTAAGTTAATTAGAACTGGATATATTAAGGGTTAGAGGTTGGCATATTGGTGATTTCATGATTTTATACTATGTTCATATGGAAGGGACGTAACCCATATGGCCATAATCGACTCTATTATGACGTTTCGTGGATTAATAGCGCCCCTTATTAAACATTGGTTATTTTGCATTACCTTTGACCGTCGTTTCTGAAGAAAGTGTGCATACCTAGGTAGTAAGATATACATATTCTTTTGGGACAATCTTATACCTATCGATATAGGTTAGTAGGGTTGTGCTGGGTTCGGCCTGTGCGGCAAGCCAGCGCGAACATTAAACCGAGAATATCCATGTTCGATCACTATCCGGTCACCTTCAGAAGGTTCCCAGGACTTTAAATGCCACTTTAGGAACCTCGGGTTGGTCTCAAATGGTAGCCAGGATATATACCTACACATCCATGTATGATATAGGTATGTATTTGGAGGGTAAGGGCTCGAACTTAGTCAGAATCGATAAAAAGTGACCCAAATACTCATATATACTATGTTCGAGCCCTACCCATATATACTATGTTCGAGCCCTACCCATATATACTATGTTCGAGCCCTACCCATATATACTATGTTCGAGCCCTACCCATATATACTATGTTCGAGCCCTACCCGGTCACTTTCAAAAGGTTCCCCTGACCTATAGTGACACAGTAGAAACCTCGGGATGGTCCCAAACTGTAGCCACGACATCCCCATACCCAACCATGTACACTATAGCTATATTTCTTGGCGGTACGGACTCGAACATTAATTATATCCATTAAAAACTGTCGATTTTTATAAAAAATACCCTACCGAAGTTGAACCTCCATTTTTTGGGTCCTACGATATTAATATGTGCCCTAGGAACCTGGTCTGTGTCTTCTTTTAAAGCTACGATATATAGGTACAAATCCTAGACATTATGAAGATATATCTAGTCTTTTGTTGTCAAAACAAATCTGATTGAAATCTTAACCTTTTACATGGAATTTGGGTTAGGGTTCATCAGGTCAAGGTCACTGTAAATCGGGTCTGATTTTATTCACCAGGCATTTATTTTGAAGCTTGAGTATATTACTTTGAAAACATTATTACGGGTGGTCCCATATTATCAAATGACCTTTGATAATTTAGCAAAGGGTCATACCTATCCAACAATGTATAAAACATATCTGTAGCAAAATTATAATGGAATAAATATTTTTTTAAAGGTTGACATATGTCTGAATTTAATGATTTTCGCTCGTGTCCAAGCTTTTGTCAAAGGTCTATCAGTCTGTTCGGACGGCCATACTCATGAAACGGTATTTGTGGGGTTTTCTTTTGTTCTTTCTTTTGTTTGGTTGCAACCCAGAAGTAGCATTTTGCACCCCGCAAGTGACGGAATGAATGGAATCTTAAAATAGCCTATTGTTCCACACCCACAACTACCGGTGCATTCGTACGGACGGACAGCCAGATGTTATCAAATTTCCCCTCATATTTTAGGCAATGGTCATAATTGTCCATTAATGTATCAAAATATCTGTAACTTAATTAGAACCGAATATATATAGTTGGAAAGTTGAGATAAATTTAATTTAATGATTTAACTCTACGTTCAAGCTTCGTACGGACGTACAGGCAGTCCGATTGTCATAAATGACCCCTCATATTGTAGGCAATGTTAATACCTACCCAACGATGTGTCACACATATCTGTAAAGTAATTAGAACTGGAGCTATTAAGGGTTAGAGGTTGACATATTGTTTTAGGGTCACCCGAACCCTAATAGTCCAGTCATTTTAACTTTTAACCTCAAACTAATTGCAAAACAAACAGTTTTGTGTTTATATAGTGCGCAAGGCTATCCTTAGCAATGTACAAAATGTCCTTATTGAATATTCGTGGGATTTTTTGAGATATTTACAAATATATTGAATTGTAACATGTTTTCGCGATATTTGTCACTTTTGATGTAAATAAATCTTGACTTGTACCAGTAACTTATTTTTTCATCGTGCTTAGAGGTCGCAATTTTGGTCTGGTTTTATGAAACTTGGTAGCAATTATCATCGGAAGCTAATCTAGGCAAAATAAAATTTTGAGTTAACCGGAGTCAAAATCTAGGTCACTAGGTCAAAACATAAAAAAACAAGATAAAGACACCAGGGATCGCAATTTGGACCTTACACTTGTGAAGTTCTGTCACAATGATCACCTAACAAAAGTCAAGGTCATGTATGAAATTGGATTAACCTGAGTTAAAAACAAGGTCACTCGGTCAATTTATAGGACAAATCTTTAGAAGGCGCCCTTTTTACCTAATCTTTATGAAACCATGTCACATGGATCATGAAGACAAAATGTAGGTCAAATTTAATATTTACTTATCATGAGTTAAAACTAGGTCACTAGGTCAAATAATTGACAAACCTTCATGCGCCTAAAAGTAGCATCAATTATTTTAACATGTTGACCTAATTTTGACCCAAATAACTAAATAACATACTTGTCTTAGATGTTTTGAGATGAGCATTGTGACCAAGTTGCATAAATATTAGACCAAAATTGTGAATTTTGTACCTACACAACGTTTTTCTTTGATTTTAACTAGCGACCTTCTTTTTGACCCCGGATGACCCAATTTATAACTTTGACCTAGATTTGACTGCTATTATTATTGTGACCATATTTCATTAATATAAGGTCAACATTATGACCTCTAGCGACTACACAAGGTTTTGCTACAAGTTGACCTAGTGACCTAGTTTTTTATCCTTGATCATCCATTTTCTACCTTGGCCTAAATTTTGTTCAGATGATCACCCTGACCAAGTTTCATATTCATAAAGTCAAAATTGTGAATACAAATGCAATTGTGGACAAACAGACAAAGCGAACAATCACTATTTCTCCCGAATCGATAGATTCGTGTACATCTTGTATATAATCATTATTGTATACTATTCAAACACAACTATCCTTTTTCCATTAGACACACATGTATACAACACATGATATGTGTAAAATTTTAACAAATTGGATTAATATTAAAGACATGAATAAAACTTTTGTTTCCCCTTCCAAGTGCTATTTTGAGTCATTTTGTCGACATTTGAATGGGTAGTATACCAACACGTAGACTGACATATAATATATAAAAAGTGAATTGTCTGATGATAAAATCAATATTTGTATTCGATAGAAGAAGGTTTTATCTTTCAGAAAATATAAGCTTTAAGGTGCAATTAGTAAATATTTAACGTCTTACACGGGAATTATTAGAACTTAACATTCCCCATGTAGTATGAAATAAGGAAAATGCTGAAATTGCAACCAAAAGTGACCTTAAACATGTCGATTTTTTTGTATTTTCCCCACTGAACTCGCATATTTGACGTTTTGTCTGTAGTTGATAATAGTCTGTAGATGATGAAAATGCAAAGAAACTCTTTTTTTGCAATTTGTTTGAGGTTGACCATATTTTTTAGCTTCAATGACTGGACTATAACTTTAGTCAATGTACGTGGGGTGTTCCACAATTAATAGGACTTTTTTCATAGCAGCACGGCAAATCAGAAATTAAGAAAACTAGTTGTATATAATTAAATTTTGATCTATCACTGACCAATATGCCAAATATCAAAATTATTGGATGAACGATAAGAAATTTTTTAAACATTAAATATGCTATGTATCAAGGAGGCGGGTCGCACCGTGACGTTATTATGACGTCGCATTTCAAGCACGGTATTTTGATATAAAGAAACTCTTAATATTTTTGTTTATAGCCATCCTGACTTTCTAAACAGATCTTATAACATTGTTCCGAGTGTTTAGATGTGTTACCGTAACCCTGTTCACAAAAATGTCTTGCAATGATGTTAGAACTTGCTCAAACATTGGAGCGTCTATCAGGGTACAGTGTTTATTAACGTCAACTTAATTTTCCATTACCTCACATTGGCTTACTTGTAAGTTTATAAATCCGCGATCTGTAAACAGTTTGAGCCAACAGAATACAAGTGACTGCTTAATGCCACTACATTTTATGCATTTAATCATTTCATTGGTTAGCACTGTTGGTTTTCCCAATGTATTCCATTATTTGACAATCCTGCGTTTTCTGTTTATTTGCGTTGACGTCATCTTCACCCATAACGCACTTGCATACGTAACCTTGATTACTGACTTGTGATAAGAAACACGGACCGATTGCTTCGAAAGTTTGCATGCGCATGTCAAAGTCATCCACGTTATGCCATACAATTTGGTGTTTATATTTATCAAGAGGTTATTGAGATATTCACTTTTTTTAATAAGGATGGTAATGACAAATAATAGTGTGACCCGCCTTGGTGTTACATGGTTTCTATGACAATGCTTTGTACTAGCATCACCAGCAACAACGAAATTCTGGTGCTACCAGTATGTACAGCATACATTGTTAAGCTTATGAGACAAATTTCATCAAAATGTAAATGTTGAGTAAGAAGTTATGAGAAAAGTCCTATTATTTCTGGAACACCCCTCGTACTACTAAAAGGGACGTAACCCATTTTTGACTTTCTGACGGTATGCCGATGAATAGCGCCCCTTATTTAAAATGTTTATATTACCTTTGGCTTTGATCGTCGATTTTGAAGAAAGTATGTATACAAGGGTAGTTAGATAAAAATTATACATTTTCATTTGGACCAATCGTATACATATCGATAGATGTTATAGGGGTTGTTCCGAGTTCGGCCTGTGCGGCTGGCCAGCTCGAACATTAAACCAGCTATTGGCATAAAAATATTATTTTAATAGATTTATCAGACCTGGAAACCAGTAAGAGCGTTTAACCCTTTTACTGCATTTTATATCCTGGTATTGGTCCGTTATATATTTGATGGTGTATTTGGTACAACATACTAAACTTTGAGAGTAATCGTTTATCCGAGGGTAGAGTAGAGACTCAATCACGAAGGTAGAGCATCTACGATTAGCAGTTTTCTTGCAGTCAACTGACCACGTGATCTGACGGACTTCTTCTTAAAGTGGAGTTGCCGGCTGAAACTCTGTACCAGGGGATGAGGTTTTTTCCTATTTAAAATGAGCCTGGGTCGATCAATATTTTTTTATACTTACCTGCGTGTACATAACGTAATCAAGAGGTCCGACGTTGTTGTTTTGTCGTAACGTCAGTGAACGAACGAGACGCTACTCACTAATGATGAAAAGGCAACTAGATGAAATAACGGAGATAATAATTTTCAAAGTTTCGGGGAAAAATCTCAATATTAGCAATGTTTAGCCCTTTTTGAGACCCTGTAACTTCCGGAAACAGCATGTCCTTTTATTTATTAATAAAATGTCTCAGCATATTTATGTGTTTACGTATATCAAGAACGACAAAGTTAATTGTTGAGGACTCAGAGCTAAAATACCCCCTATCGGCCATTTGAAGACACTTTCTCCATAGTTTTTGAAATCATCCATGAAATTTACGAAACGTCAGTGCCGTACCCAGACAAGAATTTCAGCCGAGGCAGTCTTGGGCATGACCGTAACTAGGATTTATTTCCAAAAGGGCTGAGAAATCGAGTATTGATGGGGGTTTATAGGAGGGGCGTCCGATGATATAAAGATTGTTCATATTTATTTTGCGAGCGAAGCGAGCCAGAAACAAATGCACTATTTGTAGGAGCTCACATATATTTGTTCTGTACATGATGTTATTAATGGTTATATACATTACTTTGCGTCGTTTGCGAGCGAAGCGAGTCCGAAAATATGGACTATTTGTCCGAGTCCACTCAAATTCGTTCCGTTCTCTGCATGATGTTATTCATTGTCATACATTATTTGGCGAGCAAAGCGAGTCCGAAAAATGCGCTATTTATACGAGCTCGCACAAATATGTTCTGGACATGATATTATTAATGGTTTTTAATTATTTGGCGAGCAAAGGGAGCCCGAAAATATGCACTATTTATTCGAGTTCGCACAAATTCGTTCCGTTCTCTGTATGATGTTTGTCATGGTTCTAAATTATTTGGCGAGCGAAGCGAGCCAGAAAAAATGCATAAACTCGTGCATAAATGCATAAACTCGTATGCTATGATTAATCCTCAAAGATGCATGGTTTGTCCAAGCTCAACAAACTCGTTATCTACATGGTATATTAATCCTCACATTATTCACAATAGCTGCATGTCACATAAACTCGCTCTCTACACAAACTTATGAAACATATATGTTATGTGGCAAGCGAAGCGAGTCAGAAAAAAGCTCCGTTTCTTCAAGTTGAATGACACACTAACTACTTCTCTAAATGACATAAAAACGTCAAGTTATTTGGCAAGTGAAGCGAGGGAGAAACAAAATCATGATTAAAATTTTATCAGATGTTCAGGTAACACAAACTTCTACTACATTAAGGTTCAAATTGAGTGTCTCTAGTTGCACTGTTTGTTCGTAACATGCGACAGTTTCTAATATTTTTGTTATTCGGGCATTTTATTGGATATAATTAGTTGAGTGAAAACAAATTTTCCTCAAAAAATGTTAGATGTGCATATTTTAGCCGAGGCAGCTGCCTCGCCTGCCCTCAGTGTAGTTACGGCGCTGAACGTTGCTCAAATATCATCCAACCGAGTTTCCAAAACCACTGCGTCTTCTCCATGTACCTAGTGTTTTGTTGCAGATGTAAAGCAAAACCATTTTTCCGCATCCGTCCGAAGAAGAAAAGCTATACTATCGAGTAGAAACGGCTTGCTGGCGACGAGTTAAAAAATCTTACTATAGTTGAGTCATTACCATCTATTTTCACGGTATGAATCCTGTTACATGACTTTTGAGTTCCGTTAGAGCGTTTACGGGTTTTGAGTTCCGTCAGAGCAATCGCAAGGTTTCAGACCTGTTACAAATTCCGTCAGGGAAAAACATCTGATTATTTAGTACCAAAAGGCTCGTTGCGGAGTATGGCAAGATCGTAGAGATAAAGGTAGATATTATATAAAATGCAGCACGTTTACTCGAAACAATTGTTCGAAAAGATACTCTTTTTTTATAGATTTTGTGGGTTTTTAATGCATTTTTCTTGCTAAATATATACTTACATTACTTTAATCGTTGTAAACAATGATTTATATTCAAAATAAACATTCAGTTTTGAATGTCAATGTTACTTGATATCCAAGTTAGCTATATAATACAAAAGTAGTCATAGAACTGCGGTATAATGCCATATTTTTTATCCGAACGCGATCATCTGACATTGATGTTACAAATTCCGATTACCACTGTTACTATTAAACTATTATTACACTGTAAACTCATTTACTTCTGAGCATCCACTTATAATCTTGGCTGTACTTGAGCTTTCTACCGTTTGGTTATAGTACCGATGTCATATACCGGTTCAACAGTCTGATAGTCGTTGTCATCATTGGACAATGGTTCGATCCCCAACTCGCATAAACGTTCGTCTTCTTGCATTCACTTTTATTTTTTGAAACCTTTGTTGGAAAAAACTAAGTTTCTAGCAGATTTAGAACTTTATCCGAAGGCGACTTAACGGAGTTTTTCTAGCTTTCGTCTCCCTGATCTTGTGTTTGATTGCATGTTCTTGTTGGAGTCCCGTCTACCTAGCTCGCTACTCTGCTAAATATATTGTCTAGGTTCATGTTGGAGCGCCGTCTACCTAGCTCGCTACTCTGCTAAATATATTGTTTAGGGTTACTTTTCTTCCTCGACATATCTTTAGAAACTGGGGCCTTATTCACCAACGTTGTAAGTCTAAGACTCAGACTTAGACTTAAAATTGGCTTTATTCATAATCACTGCCATTTCTTTGAAATTAGACTTAACCTAGTGAAATTTAATCTGACTATTTGTTGTTATCCACTGAACATGTATACCCAATTTATATGAAAATTCGTACATTTACAACAACATGAGAGCGAATAGAACATTTGATAATGTTAAGTCTAAGTCTGTGTTTAGACTTACAACGTTGGTGAATAAGGCCCCTGGAAATAAGATAATATGCTTAAGGATTACATCACTGAATGCGTGCTACAGGAATGACTTAAATTTTATGAAAAAATACCGACTACCTGTGTTTATAATATATTCATTTAAATAACATTTCAATGTTAGTATAATAAATTATATTTTTATTATTAAATACTTTAAATGACAACAGTAAACGTAGCATGAATAACTTCTTGATATGCGTTACTGCTTGATACCCGATGCAGCCATGACAAATGTGTTGCCCAATGTAATCATTAGTCATAAATTCAATTGATATCGTAGACATGTTTCTAAATACTGAACGGATATGACACATAATTATACGATGCTGTGCAATGAGAACATATACGACCGATAATAACCTTGATAAGTCCGAAATTTTACATAAAGCATTACTTTGTTTGCGTTGTGACCCAATGCGATCGAGGTTTTCATAACGGAAAGTCCTCGATTCGAAAATGTGCACAGGGTTATAACAAAAACTACGGCACTTACAGTCAAAAGCAAGGTATCAATGGAAACCGGACGTTTTTGGCCAAAACATGGTCAGTATATAGAGGATCTTGAATGAGTCCTCATTCATTACCATTTTTAGTAAACGAGTTGAGGCTCTGCCGAGTGTCATATTGTTTTTGTTAACGAGTTTAATAAAAATGGTAATGAATGAGCACTCATTCAAGATCCTCTATATACTGACCATGTTTTGGCCAAAAACGTCCGGTTTCCATTGATACCTTGCTATGACGGTAAGTGCCGTAGTTTTTGTTATTACCCTGAGCACATTTTCGGACATATTTTGTCATTATACAGACATATTTCCTCATTATACGGACATATTTCGTCATTATACAGACATATTTCCTCATTATACGGACATATTTTGTCATTATACAGACATATTTCCTCATTATACGGACATATTTCGTCATTATACGGATATATTTCCTCATTATACGGACATATTTCGTCATTATACAGACATATTTCCTCATTATACGGACATATTTCGGCAAACGTTATTCTGACATACTTACGATTTAATTTTTGTGTGCATGTATTTCATTAATTTGCTAGGGGTAATAATAAGCTAGAAATAGGAAGTGCCTCTTTAAGCACATATTCCACTGATTATAAACCGTAAACAGATGTTTATAAATGTATACATGCATAATATTTCCAAAATATATTCATGTAAAGACAGTTTTATCTAAGTACTATTCAGTGATGGTATAATGGATATTTCAGGATTGGTTCCTGTTGACCGGCTCGAATATTTAGTACAGTAAACAGGTTCTGAGAGATGATAGTTTATGTACAAGACGAGTGTGTGTCGTATTATCATGTTCAAGTATTGTAGTTACTGTCGATTCCATAAGTAATGTTAACCAGGGAACTATCCCACTCATATCCACCTATTTGTCCCATTTGTATTGAATGTGTTTTCAAGTCGACCACAGTTACCTTTCCTTTATTGGTGTTATATCGGTTTTAATCTTATCGATCTTATATCGATTGCGTAATCGCGCTATGCTAACTCGGCGGGTTGTCGGGGTGTAATTAACACACGGTATAACCGGATGCGTGGTCGGCCGAGTGATGCGTTACGGCCGAGGTAAAAACCGTCGGTCCGATGACGGGTAAGTAGTGGGGTTATATTTCTCACCAGAACTTATCGATTTCCGCCTTTCTTTTGAATCTAGCGATTTGTGAATGACCATGAACGTTTAAATGTACTATTCACTCAGCCTCGCATGCTGTCTTTTCGGAATAAATCTGATTGAGCCTGTTTATACACGACAAGCAGAAAATAATGGTCAATTCGCATATACATTGCCCGAAATTAAACAGTTTGCGCTAGTATTGAACTATTTAACCTCACAGATCTAACGGAAATTCATCTATAAACAATTCTGTAAAGTTACAACTCTGTCCGTGCCCTGAAACCAAAGATTGACCCTATCAAAGAGACCCTAGTATGCGCAAAAATGATGACGTTAACGGCCGAGGAGATTTTGTGATGATGACGTTTACGGCCGAGGACGAAAAATATGGATGACGTTTACGGCCGAGGAAATATTTACTAAAAACTGTCATTTTTCGCAATTTCAATGGTTTTCTCACCAGTTAAGTAAGGACTATTCGCCAGTGTACATTCCAATGAACATTTCTGTACCAGAAAATGTTGGATATGATTGCCTTACACTTATTTTATTCTTATATCTTCAATATAAAACGTCATTTTGGATATCTATGCAGGCACGGATCCAGGCGGTGGGCACGAGGGCCCGTGCCCCCCCCAGTTGGCTGAGATTTTTTTTAAAAACTTTGAATAAATAATAAAACAGATATTGAACAGACACACTTGATTTTGTTCCTGAATGAAATGAAAGAAAATAACTTTAAATACATATTACGACTAGTCTACAGAAAATGAAGTTATTAATACGCCCTATCTCCACCTTAATCAAAGTTTGCGAATGGTACTTCTTACGACGAGCCCAGATTGTTCATTATTGCCAAATATTTATGTCACATTTGTGGTTACTTGTGACGTCTACAACATAACCACTGGTGGCCGTTACACTGATTCACGGGGGCCCCAAAAAACCTGAAGAATAATGTGTTGAAAGCGACTGCCACAGACTTTATAGGTGTACATCAACTACTACTGTTTGAAATGTGTTTTTATTCTGTGCCCTTTGAAGAATGTTATGACTCTGGCGATAAAAACAACGTTTCTAAAAACGGAACTGATATAATTCTGTCTGAAAGACATATGTACATGTACATAAGAACAGCATAGGTATCATTGTTCTAACGTATTATGTGGGTTAATTAGCTGACAGTATGTCTACAAAACTTATACTTATAAACTGTAAATATATTTCACCAGAAAGAAATTGACTATTTTGACTAAGCGAATGAGCACTTACAATATACGAAAAATGCTTCTGAATGTCACAATTCATGGGTGTAGGAGTCATGGGACCTGCAGGGGTCAGGTCCCCGATGTCAGAACAAGGAGTCATACATGCCTCCTCAATAATTCATATCAAATGCATAATGTTCGGCCTAAACTACTCTTACATATCTCTAAATAATATGGGTACTTTTTCTTATGTTCTAGATGAAAAAGTATTTGTAAGATGGGCATTTTTCGTGCTCGCTTCGCTCGCAGGATATTTTTGATATGCAATGTGCATGTATGTATTAATACGTAGATGTTGCATGACAGAATTCAATTACAACAGAAATTTCGTCCTTGCTCAATATATTACCTTTTGACTTTTAAATAATCATTACTAAACCATTAAGGTTAACTTGCGGAATTAAGAAAAAAAGATATTTCAGGGCTCCCAGATAGGCCTAGAATGCACTAGATTCATCCATTCTTTTGAAAATTTTCCCGGGGGAGTATGCCCCCGGACCCCCTCCTTATGCTATATTATTCCAATGGTCAAAGGATGAAAGCTGCTATACAAATATTGTATCTGAACACTTACTAATATGCACGAACATACACAATGTACATGTTGACGCTGATAACATAAAAAGGAAACTATGGATCCCCCCACATATACAAATGTATCCCCTTCCTGTGCATTTTCACACACGTATTAAGCAATTACCCTCCCCCCGGAATCCCGTACATACCTCGTCCCCCCCACTCAGAAATTTCTGGATCCGGGCCTGTACAGAAGTATGTAGTTTTAGCGAACTTTAAAACAAAACATTTGTGAACTTGAGTGCGCGAATCATTGGCAAGTGATAGATGATAGTTTTATTCTGCCACAGTTATTTTCTTTGAATTTTCGA
The DNA here is from genome assembly GCA_963678985.1 of Spisula subtruncata. Taxonomy (NCBI): domain Eukaryota; kingdom Metazoa; phylum Mollusca; class Bivalvia; order Venerida; family Mactridae; genus Spisula; species Spisula subtruncata. The sequence continues at coordinate 61,747,841 of OY787662.1, read as the reverse complement.
AAACAAATGTAAATTTTTATTTAACGTACTGGTCAGTGATTCTTACTTTACAGTTACCAAACAAAAGCAACATTTCCCTTTTTATTTTTCTATTATATTATGAAAATAAAGAAAATATATACTAACAACATCAGATGTCTCACCTTTCCTCACCCTTTTGACGTTTAATTTTCATTTTTACAATTCGCATACATTAAATTAGCTGGTACAACGTGTCAATTAACCAGTTTATTTAACAAGTGCCATAGGAATGATATGCTTCTTCATTTTTATGTCTCAACTGTACGATTTTTATAATTTTAAATCATGCGTGAGCTTATGACATTTCACTTTATTTTAATGCATGTATTAGTTTCCAAATCGGCAATAAAGTCAAAGTTTCAAATCTCTAAAATCATAATAAAGTATGTATACAGGAAATGTAGCGGTTATAGAAATATAGCGGTTATAACCCTTCAAGCGAATGTACCACTTTTATTACCCTACATGCTGTGACAATCGCAGCGGGGCGCGTCATAAAACAATTAACAATGTGCAAATTAAATATGTGTATTACTTTTTTACTAAAAAAAATGATACCTGTTTTAAAAAACCGTAAAAAGGGGGCAGATCTAATTATCGCATTTCTTATATCAAAACACCAATCTGACGGGAAGAAATTAAACTATTAATCAAGTTTGCACAAAATATATTCCCCGAGAAACAAAAGAACTACGGACAAGAAAGTAACCAAGTGTGATATCAAATCCGTTCATTTCCTTCTTTGTTCAATGTGAGTGATAGTCATGTTAAAAACCTTCAAAAAGGGGGCTGATCCCATAAAGATACAACTATGAAATTTAGTGCTTTATTTTGTAGACATATCAAACTACCAAATATGTTTGCACATAAGAAATCTCTCAAATAGTTTTTATCATATGGACAATTTTACGTGGAGTCCCCATGCCTTCCAATGGTAAAAAAATTGTCACATGTGCGAAACCAAATGGGACAAATAGTTGGATATGAGAAAGAATAGCGATTACTACATTTAAGTCAGTACCACGTGTTGTCCGTCGCCTAAGCATAACGCTATGTAGCGCTTTCCATGGGAGGTAATGCATGCCTTGAAAGGGAGATGACTGGATGGCGCCGCTCGGTAACTGCTTAGGTAACGGACACCTGGTTATACCTAGATATACACAGTTTACCTGATGGACGAGCTTATGTTTATAACCGCTAAATACTATTCATAAATATTATGAGAAGATATATTTTATACGGCTTATACAGAATAAATCGAATTGAACAGCAGTGTAGGATTAGGTTGCATTATGTAAACTACTAATTTAACTTTCACACTGTGGGAACCATTATCTACTTTGATCATGATAACTTACTGACAGTTGCTATCAATAATGTTATGTGAGAACCATTATCTACTTTGCTCATGATAACTTACTGACAGTTGCTATCAATAATGTTATGTGGGAACCATTATCTACTTTGCTCATGATAACTTACTGACAGTTGCTATCCATAATGTTATGTGGGAACCATTATCTACTTTGCTCATGTCAACTTACTGACAGTTGCTATCAATAATGTTATGTTTATAATCAACATACTCTAGCAGATATAAAATACCTATACTATTATTTACTTTGAGGATATTCTGTCTTATAATGGTATCACTTTCATAGTCGACCCTCAATTCAAATTCCTATTTATCATTAAGCTGTATGTAATTGTACTTACAAAGTCACTCCTCCACAAACTATTGTCATACTGCGCTTCAATGTAAATATTCGATAGGAAAGTTCGTATTTGATTGCTTTAAATATATAACCGGTCGAACAATCCATTGATAAACTCGTAGAAATGGTTTCAAATGATCAGCTGTGTGAACTGAATTAAAATCGGGAAAGAATATACAGCAAACAGGTTAAATTACAAAGTAAAACTTTAATACTATTGGTCGCATGTGACGTCCTAATATGTTAAACTGTCAATTTTAAACCGGAGCAGTCATTCGCGAACAGTGCACGAACGTTTAAATTCGATTTTAACGAAATAATGGCTCATTGGACAAAATGGATTAATTTTAAAGCTGTTCACATCTCATTGTTTATGTTGATTATAGTGAGAGGTATGATCTTATAATACATATATATTATTTATGAATTTTCTGAGTTTATTATTAGATAAATAATGAATATAAACAAAGATGCAATCCAACATTATTTTGTGTATATACTAGTAATTCAATACACGGAATCCCTAACTACAGCGTTAAATAAGGTTCCAAATATTTACTGAAAATTACCTATAACGTATTTGTCACGGTCAACTGAGTGACATGCCGCCACTCTACCGGGTCCGTCAACTGAGTGACATACCGCCACTCTACCGGGTCCTTCAACTGAGTGACATACCGCCACTCTACCGGGTCCGTCAACTGAGTGACGTACTGCCACTCTACCGGGTCCCTCAACTGAGTGACGTACTGCCACTCTACCGGGTCCGTCAAATGAGTGACATACCGCCACTCTACCGGGTCCGTCAAATGAGTGACATACCGCCACCCTAGTTTGAACAAACAAGAAAAAACTGACAATCACTCTTTACTCATGGTAAAACATGCTTTCTCAACTTCAGTTTAGTCAACATGAGAAGCTCCGATTTTCATAAAAATAAGCTCATAACAAGCGCCTTATTGTGTAGATTTCAAATACGCATTTGTCTTAAAAGATCGTAAGTGGCACTCACGACCTTCCCATTCTAAGCCAGCGATATACGTGTGTTTATTTTATGATCATATAGATAGACACAGTATGGATATTTTACCTGGACGGTGAATACTCTCATTACCTTCACAACACTCGTAGAATATAACACACATAGAATATAACACTCATAGAATATAACACTTGTAGAATATAACACACGTAGAATATAACACTCACATAATATAACACTCGTAGAATATAACACACGTAGAATATAACACACGTAGAATTTAACACTCATAGAATATAACACTCATAGAATATAACACACGTAGAATATAACACACATAGAATATAACACTCATAGAATATCACACTCATAGAATATAACACACATAGAATATAACACTCCTTCACAACACTCGTAGACTATAACACTCATAGAATATAACACACATAGAATATAACACACGTAGAATATAACACACGTAGAATATAACACACGTAGAATATAACACTCATAGAATATAACACTCATAGAATATAACACACGTAGAATATAACACACATAGAATATAACACTCATAGAATATAACACTCATAGAATATAACACACATAGAATATAACACACATAGAATATAACACTCGTAGAATATAACACTCATAGAATATAACACTCATAGAATATAACACTCATAGAATATAACACTCATTGAATATAACACTCGTAGAATATAACACACATAGAATATAACACACATAGAATATAACACTCGTAGAATACAACACTCATAGACTATAACACTCATAGACTACAACACTCATAGACTATAACACTCATAGAATATAACACTCGTAGAATATAACACTCATAGAATATAACACACATAGAATATAACACACATAGAATATAACACACATAGAATATAACACTCGTAGAATATAACACACATAGAATATAACACACATAGAATATAACACACATAGAATATAACACACATAGAATTTAACACTCGTAGAATATAACACTCATAGAATATAACATTCGTAGAATATAACACTCATAGAATATAACACACATAGAATATAACACACATAGAATATAACACTCATAGAATATAACACTCGTAGAATATAACACTCATAGAATATAACACACATAGAATATAACACACATAGAATATAACACTCATAGAATATAACACTCGTAGAATATAACACAACCCGTTCTCCTTACACATCTCAAGAAGAAATCTCATCTCAAATTGAGATTTTGCTCAAATCAGATTCTGAATTTGAGACAAATCCCGAGTTCAAGCTTGTCAAACGTTATTGTTTTAAACCCATATTACTGTTTTCATTGGCATGCCATTTTGGAGTCCAATTAACGCATGGAAATTAACTAAAAGATACATGCCAGTATTTGAGATGAGTGTTAGCTAAGATTGAAATATATCGGGAGATTGGGGCTAGTTTCCACCTAACATTGAGATATATCGGGAGATTGGGGCCAGGTCCCACCTAACATTGAGATATATCGGGAGATTGGGGCCAGGTCCCACCTAACATTGAGATATATCGGGAGATTGGGGCTAGTTTCCACCTAACATTGAGATACATCGGGAGATTGGGGCCAGGTCCCACCTAACATTGAGATATATCGGGAGATTGTGGCTAGTTTCCACCTAACATTGAGATACATCGGGAGATTGGGGCCAGGTCCCACCTAACATTGAGATATATCGGGAGATTGGGACCAGGTGCCAACTAACATTGAGATATATCGGGAGATTGGGACCAGGTCCCACCTAACATTGAGATATATCGGGAGATTGGGGCCAGGTCCCACCTAACATTGAGATATGTCGGGAGATTGGGGCCAGGTCCCATCTAACATTGAGATACATCGGGAGATTGGGACCAGGTCCCACCTAACATTGAGATATATCGGCAGATTGGGGCCAGGTCCCATCTAACATTGGGATACATCGGGAGATTGGGACCAGGTCCCACCTAACATTGAGATATATCGACAGATTGGGGCCAGGTCCCATCTAACATTGAGATACATCGGGAGATTGGGACCAGGTCCCACCTAACATTGAGATATATCGGCAGATTGGGGCCAGGTCCCATCTAACATTGTGATACATAGGGAGATTGGGACCAGGTCCCACCTAACGAGAATAAGATACTAGCCTATTAGACAATCTTCAACTTTATATGATGAATTAGGTATAAGGCTCTTGGGCGCATACTTTTGTTATATCATTAATTATTCGCTTTAATACATTGTGCCCATCGAATATATTGTTCATATTTAAATACATCTTATTTATGCACCATATATAATAACAAGTACGCCCGTTTAAAATGTATTATGGATGATATGTCTTGATTTTCTGCTCAGTTAGTTTTATAAAATAATCAGTGAAGTGAAATGTTAAACCAAACTTATTCTTGTTACCCCAACCCCCTCACGGCTACGAGCGCCGAATCCTTTATGTTTTCCACAAAGTATAAAACAGACGTTTATTTTCATTGAGAAAGCAACAATGGCTTATCATTATTATCATTATTATTGTATTTCAATGAAGGCGTAACATTCAGTTGTTAGACAGTGGATCGGTTTTATAATATACCCATGTAATTTCTTGCCATGAACGTGTCAAATACCTTTGAACCGTTCTCCAAGAAAACCGGACTTAGTAACATAAAATAGTAATTATGTAATATGATTTAAAATAAGTCCAAATGAAAAAAGAAAGATTTATTTTTAATTTGATGGATGATATAACACTATAATTATGTTAGATTACATTCATTTAACATATCATGTCAAAATAACTTCCGTCGTTGCTATGGTGACCATTTTCCGAAAACTACCCGTATAGAGAAAAACAAAGGATTTTTGGTTAAATCAGTGGCTACTTTTCTCTACAATTAAATTACTCACTATTTCGACGTATTTTACTAAATAAGAATATTATTCTTAAATATTACACAATTTTGAAAAGTTTACGTCATTAATTGATCAAATACTTGATTTGTGAAATGCTTGCTAACGTACGTCAACTAACGTTTGAATGACGTTGCGACATCACGAAAAATGTAGGCGAAAGTGGTTAGTTTCAAAACATTTTAATTGTGTTAATGAATTTCATAAAATGATTAAATTATCCGAAACAGTTAATTTAGCGTCTCCTCTTTCTTACGATACATTATCATGATTTACGTCATTTTGTCATTAAGCCGGATTTCCTGCAGAACGGCTCATTAGTTTTTAACCCTTTGATGTTATACGTCAAATACATCAATTTTCACCCGTTGATGATATACGTCAAATACATCAATTTTCACCCGGTGATGTTATACGTCAAATACATCAATTTTCACCCGTTGATGTTATACGTCAAATATATCAATTTTCACCCGTTGATGTTATACGTCAAATATATCAATTTTCACCCGTTGATGTTATACGTCAAATATATCAATTTTCACCCGTTGATGTTATACGTCAAATATATCAATTTTCACCCGGTGATGTTATACGTCAAATATATAAATTTTCACCCGTTGATGTTATACGTCAAAAATATCAATTTTCACCCGTTGATGTTATACGTCAAATACATCAATTTTCACCCGTTGATGTTATACGTCAAATACATCAATTTTCACCCGGTGATGTTATACGTCAAATATATCAATTTTCACCCGTTGATGTTATACGTCAAATACATCAATTTTCACCCGTTGATGTTATACGTCAAATACATCAATTTTCACCAGTTGATGTTATACGTCAAATACATCAATTTTCACCCGTTGATGTTATACGTCAAATATATCAATTTTCACCCGGTGATGTTATACGTCAAATACATCAATTTTCACCTGTTAATGTTATACGTCAAATAAATCAATTTTCACCCGTTAATGTTATACGTGAAATACATCAATTTTCAACCGTTGATGTTATACGTCAAATACATCAATTTTCACCCGTTGATGTTATACGTCAAATACATCAATTTTCACCCGGTGATGTTATACGTCAAATACATCAATTTTCACCCGGTGATGTTATACGTCAAATACATCAATTTTCACCCTTTCACGTATCTATTTTTCACTATGGTTTGCATATGTCAAATGCTTTATTTTTTCTGTGAAAAGCGATATTTTGATAAAACGTTCGAATGATTTCATGACTTTATGCGATTGTGAATTCGCCTTTCGGATAGGATTTATGTTCTCTAATTAAACTCATGAGTTCAATATAATATACATATGTTCCCTTTACAGTATATTATGCTTCTAATAATTCAATATGAGCATGTACAAAATGTATATAATTATAACAATACAACATCAATACAATGTACAAACTTCATCAACTAACGTACACTTTACTCATGTAGACAATCAAGCGTTATGTGATGGATATATAAAGTATTAAATGTTTTCAATTTGAATCAATAACCTGAACAACATGTGTTGTATTATGCTATCAGAAACAGTGCATCTTTCCACTTCCATATGTATCTATATTATTCAACACTCACTAGGCAATATTATTAACCATTCCACGAACACGTACTATTTAAAGCTTATGTCATTGGGTTAAGGCGATTTGACCAGTTCTCGGCTACCCTGTGACATAGTCTGCCAGTAGATATGAGACATATTTAAAACTCTCTGGCAGTCTTAAAAAGGAACTGAAAACTCTCCGGTTCCAAATAGCATACTAGTGTCTTCCAAGTGAATTTTAAGACCTATACTGAAATTTTAAACGGAAAAACGTTCGCATGTACAGCGTTTTAGAGACTTGCTCTATAAAGCATTGTATATTTTGTTCAAATTATTATTATATTAGAGATGTGCACGAGAACACGTGAGTATTGGATTATGCAATTACCTCACTTGATACTGAATTGGATCCCAACACAGTTATGTAAACAATAGTTGCGTTTCTGTTTTTGTTATGCACTAGTCAGTTGCATCCACGCCCCCTCCTCGGGGCCGGGCTTTTTACTTTTTGGTTTTCATACCCCCGCCCTTCTACGGCCCTGTGGGGATCAGCTGATAGTAAAATATCTGGTATTTCCCGGTCCCTGATAACTAAATATTGTCCCCGGGGTATTGGTTCGGGGGAAAAATCCCAAAATTTCCCCGGCAGTGAGGGGAAGCTAAAAGGTTAAATCACGGTAGTTTCCCCGGCTATCTCCCGCGAATCCCCGGGGATTGGGATATGGATGCAACTGACTGGTGCATTCAGATTTAAGTATTGATATAAAGAAAGAGCAACCAGCTATCACCAGTCAGACGTCAACCACTGTGTCACTAAATGAAATCCAATTAGTGGTTATTGGTTTCGCTGATTCGGATAATGTTTGAATGTAAATTGTTGGTAAATAACCTCAGGGTATCATTTTAGTGTATACTTTGCTATACAATAAAGTTTCAAAATAAGTACGAAACTGCCTGGGTACATTGGCAAAATGCCAAACCATAAAATTAGATACATGTTCATTTGGTCGATTCAAACATCAAGTTTATAAACGTGACTCGTATGTGTATCGTGTAACGTTAGAAACTTTCATGTTTATTTAATTACACTATTTAATGTTAAGCACTGGCAATTAGCTTTCATGGCCTTATTCTAGTCAATAATAGTTTATATTACATTTGTTTCACAAATACTTAGTATGCACAAATACTGTCATGTGTCAAACATCAAAGTTTAACGTAATTACTATTGATTTGTTTAGGTACAAGTGCACCATACATTTGCTTTTAACTGAAACATTAAAAACCTTTCGTGGACAATTTATCTCATATTCACGATAAGTAAACAACTCACACCACATTGAAAAGAGCGCAAGAATCGAATTATACATTATATACGTGCTTCTATGCATGTTCACCTTGGTTTTTAAATGTTTCAGGTGTCTTCCATTACAACAAACATAACACTTCTATCAAACACATGGTGGTAGCATTTCATTTAGATATAGCAATCAAAATATAGTTTTTATCTACATAAACATGTATTTTAAGACAAAAAACATTTGATTATGAGGTAGGGTGTCCTAACCCGGGTAGATGTTACACATAGACTCGATAACGCTGACATCAAATACCCTGGTAGAGTTTTCCCCGATATCAAGACATACGAGGGGTGTACCAGAATAACGTAGACTTTTATCATAACTTTTTTATTTGAGTATGTATTATCACCAAATTTGACGTAGAAAAACTTCAAACCTTTTTCAAGAGAATCGTTAAAAACATTTTCTAACGGAATGTTAGAAAGCCATTTAATCTGTCGCCATAGTAACCAATAGTTGGATAGGCGGGGCAGCGATTTTTTAAACCATTTTTGACGTTATTCAACTGCTTATACCTCAAAGATAACAAGTCTAATTTTAACGCGACTTCGTGACATACACGTGTAATATCCTTGGAACGTACGCCGTAAATTTCGACTTTATAAGGGTGGCCATTGTTGATTTATGGTACAAAACAAGCTTCAGCTGCTGCGCGTCACCTGTGAAAAAATATATATACATAACGTTAGCGAAATACGCTAGAAATCGCACCAACATGAAGTTTTGTGTGAGCCTCTGGAAGACGCCAGAACAATCGCTTTAAATGTGGAAACCTGCTAACTCTAAATATCTTGTATCGAGTTATCTGATTTCCAAACGACACAAGCGCATCAATCGTGGTCGAGACCGAATAAAACGACATGGGCTAACGGCAAAACCCAACGGCGAATGCGACATCACCAAGCGTTTTCTAGGACTACATCGACCTGGATCGATGTTCTATTTTAAGGTTGATATGCGACATTATTGGTAATAAATTGGAATTTTATCAGATTTAAGGAAGAAAATAAACATTCGTAAGTTTTGGTGCGTTTGTGCTAATCTTTACAGCTTCAATGTACACAGTTAGGAGCTTCACCTATCCTGAAAGTTCCGCCGACGTCGTGACGTTCTGTTGATGTGCCCCGCTTACCGTAACCCTGTATATTCCCGGAAGCTGCATAATTCGATCCTAATAAGATACGGCTTTGAAATTTCGCCTACTTACCAAGTAAATATTATTTGCACTTCAGACAAAATTATTTGTTTGTATGATGAATGGTATGGAACGTATGACAAAAGTCTACGTAATTCTGGTACAACCCTCGTACACGTGACATCGCGTATTGCAATATGTCTGTGATATATTGTTAACATCGCGTATTGCAATATGTCTGTGATATATTGTTAACACCTTTAGCAAGTTTATATATTATAATATAAATATTGAATCATTGTATATATACTCGTATCAAAGTTTATGATAAGATCATTGGATGGCTTTTTTGTGTAAATATTGAAGTTTGCAGAAGCCAGGAAATACTAACAGAGAACTGTTATATATAAACATACGGCGACATTATTATACGACGGGTATCCTTAATTAACAAGAATTTTGAATACCCTCCTACAATATATATATGATCTAAGTTACCCTTATGCACTTCTGTATAAGTGTACAGAGTGTTTCATAATATATGTCCCCATTACAAACTAATGCCATATGATTGTGCATGCTCTCATCTGATATTTTCATATACCAATGGAAAGCCAAGATTTGAAGATCTTATTCAGTATATAACGTGACATTGTTACTATCCAAGCAACCCTGAATATAAGATTCTTTCAAAATGTCACTATTTCGATAATTGTTAAAAAAACGTTCAAAATTATTTGTATCCCAAGCATGTATTGATAGCATAGCTTGTAAAGTATTGGATGATATAACAAGTTTAATAGTATTTATTTACCGAGTAATATATTGATTTCAAAATTTAGATTATATACAACACGTTCAGATTGATAAAGTGTTAGGATTACTTTGTTTTCTAGTTGCTAGGCAACGAACGAACTTAACCACGAAGATACATTCTCACATGTAGTCAAGTAAACAGGTGAATGGTTTTCGACTATTATTTTTGCCGAATGAATGTTTTTAATTCATAAAGAGGCGTATTGAGTCTACAATTCTACCACCAAAAGCAATTTATGACTTTAAAATAATGATTTTGGAAGTAAACAACCAAAGACCAGCCTGTTTGATAACTTGGTACATAGAGCTACATACACGGTAAATATACATGCGTGCTTGGTATTAAAGCGAGAAGATAGACTTTTGTCGCCTAGCAACTGGTAACCTAATCAACTGTATCAATTATAAGTTTTTAGATTATCACAAATGGATGAAACTTTCATATCGATATGATATTTTGTTTTTAAAAACTGATTATGTAATGCAGTACTTTATAAATCATATTATTCAACTTAGAAAACAAATTAAGTATGGACGTCATTTTGACATTTATCGATAATATGACTTCTATGGGGAATCTTAATTCCTATCTTCCATTGATAGTAACATTACCATGTTATATACTGAATAAAAATTTGAAATGCTTTCCATTGATATATGAAAATATCAGGTGAGATCAAGCATTTTCTGCTGGCATAAGTTTGTAATGGGGACAGATATTATGTAACACCTCGTATAAGGATATAAAACAAACAGTAGGTTGGACAATGATCTACCTGTCTGTTTGATTCGTACTGTATATATTTACTACTGTCAGCTCTGTTAAAGGGAGCAGCCAATTGTCGAATCATGTACTTCTGCCTTTCGCTTTACTTATTAATCGTCGATGTGTATGTATGTATATATTCCGATTCAATTCAAATCATTTATTATAGTGTCCGATTCACATACAATCCATGTTTTAAAACAGTTTAGCAAATATTAAGTGTAACGAAGCGGACGCATACGCCATTGTTATGACTGAAAACGGATAGTTCAATCACATAACTATGACATACGAGGGATGATCCAAAATAACGTGGACTTTTGCTATTGCTTCTAACAGCATCGTAATTTCTTCCAAATAATTACATGATTAATTATCGGAACATTGATTGCATACGATAAATTGAACAAATTTCAAATCAAAACAATATATCAAGCACACCGCGTATTTTTGTAACCATAGTAACGCGTATGCGGCGCACAAACGTTATGCTACTTTTCTCAAGTTATATATGCATCCATATAAAATGAAATACAAGTAAGAGCTTCGCTAAACTTTACCACCGTACGATGGGATGTGCAGGCGATAACTTGTCAAAATTTGATGTCATTTAATCAGTGCGTTTTGAACATACACATTTTTCTTTGTGTGGTACCACCTGTGTAACTGACGTTAAAATGACGTCGTCAAACCGGCATGAAATACCTTTAATGGTAAAGATCTACCCTATTCTCGGGAAATATGCAAACAATGGCGCTTAAAATGATTGAGCAGACTAATAGAATATGTCCTATGAGCTGAGCTCTTATTTTTAGTTGTCATCGTGAATGTGTGGATAGAGAAAGATCGGAGAGCGCAATCATCACGGAGGAAATAGAAAATACAGCGCGACAACGGTGACGTTATCCGCGATACGTATGCGCTGGCCGATGATTGCCTATTAGGAAATTAGCTGGTCGCTATGATAGCCGTATACGAAAAACATTTTGCACACTTTAAGGTCAAATGTTGTCTTAAATATTGCTGTAATAATTTACATCATTGTATGACATTTAAGATAAAGATGAGCAGGTTCAAAACTGCTACAGTGACGAGCATCGATACACGACGTCAACGACGTCATGAAACCAACGCTGACGTGCGCCGGGTAGCAGTTAGTGACCATTTTCTATTGCATATAACTTTTCCGAGATTTTTTCAGGAATATGCCGGACATGTTCCGATGAATGTTGTTATAAGTTTGTAAATGATTAATTGAAGCATACGGAAATTGTAACAAAAGTCCACGTTATTTTGGATCATCCCTCGTATTTGAAAAGAAATGATATCTAACCTAATAGAAATAACTTGACTCGAATAACAATTACAACCCAACGGTAGATTACATAGGGATAAAGAGGGTCATTACACGTGTACTGCCAACGACGGTAAAAGTCTGGTCGATTATGTAATTTGCTCCACTCCATTATTTAACTATTGTACAGATTTTCACATTGGAATTGATGACTTCTCGGACCATTTTCCTGTGTGTTGTAGACTATCGTTTAATAGTAATATAGAGCGCGGCGAACAAATAGACGATCAATCGAATTTAAAAAAGGCATGCTCTTTTAAGTGGAAAGAATCCTCAAAACCCATATTTATTGAAACCTTTACGCATCTATTCCAACAATTTAGCTCCACAGTAACGCCTATAAACTCTGTTGAAAAATTGGCGGAATTCGATTCACTGTACAAGCAAGCCGGTGTGTCTATGAAAAGGGGCTCTGGCTCTACCACGGTATCCACTTCACAACCAGAATGGTGGGATGACGAGTGTTTGAAAGCCAAACGCGCCAAATATAAGTACTTGAGACGCTTTCGGGCTTCCAACCTACAAACTGACTTTAACTTATATGTCTTGCACAGAAGGCAATTTAAAAGTAAGTGTTTTGAAAAAAAGCGGTCACTTGAAAGGCAGCGAAGACAAGAACTTGTCAATTGCAGCAGAAACCCAAAATCCTTCTGGCATAAGATTAAAGGGGTCGCAAACAATAACACTTGTACTCGGTCAGACAGTATTAGTATTAGTGGTGACAAATGGTTCACATACTTCCAGAATTTATTCAGACGTGATGCCAATGATGATATAGAAGGGCCGAGTATACTTGATGACATAACAAGGGAGGTAAATGCAGACGACCTTAACTTACCGATATCAGCAGAAGATATCCGACATAGCGTTACAGCTATCCATAGTAATCGTGCTACTGGTACTGATGGATTGTGCATTGAAATGTATAAAAACACTTTAGATATTGTCTTGCCATATTTACTTACACTGTTTAACAATATATATGACAGTGGTCAATTTCCCGCACAGTGGAGTGAAAATATCATTACCCCTATTCACAAGAAGGGCTCTAAGCTCGAGCCAAATAACTTTAGGGCCATATCACTTATAAACTCATTGAGTAAAATATTTGTTCACATTTTAACAAGACGCTTAACTAATTGGTGTGATAATAACAATGTGATCAATGAATCACAAGCTGGTTTCCGGTCACAATACTCCACAATTGACAATATATTTACATTACATGGAGTAATACAAAAATATTTATCTAAACGCAAAGGACGTTGTTATGTTTTTTTATATAGATTTCTTGAAGGCCTTTGATGGATGTATACACAAAAAACTATGGACTTGTTTGTCAAGACACGGTGTAAATGGAAAATTCCTGAATATTTTCGACTCTATGTACTGCCAATTGAAATCATGTGTTAAAGTAAATGGTGGATTAACAGACTTCTTCGAATGTAACATTGGGACCCGTCAAGGGTGTGTTAGCTCACCCATTATTTTCTCATTATTTATCAATGATTTGATCATATATCTGAAACATAAGTGTGGAACAGGTATTTACATAAACAATGATATTGATGATATATTCGCGCTGATGTTCGCCGATGATGTTTCCAGTGTAGCTGACACTGTATTAAACTTACAACACCAGATCAATTGTATTGATGACTTCTGCAAAGAAACTGGTATGAACTTAAATCTCGACAAATCCAAGATTATGGTTTTCCGGAATGGCGGGCCACTACGTACGTACGAGAAATGGACTTTCCGTGGAAGGGATGTTGATGTAGTGCCTTTTTATAAGTACCTTGGTGCTTTTTTCACACCCAAACTGTGTTGGACTAAAACCAAAGAAACTTTAGCAACACAAGCATCCAAAGCAGTCATAAATATTCTCAAATATCAAAAACAATTTGGTTATTTCTATGCTTATGAAGCCTTGAAACTGTTTGACAGTATTGTTGTGCCAATTTTGTGTTATTCTGCTGAAGTATGGGGTTATCAATATTCCGAATGTATTGAACGAGTGCAGGCTAACTTTTGTAAACGTATATGTTGCTTGAACAGAACAGTACCAAACTTTACTGCACTAAGTGAATGTGGCCGGCAACCATTATCAACCATATACATGACTAGATGTATTAAGTATTGGGCTAAACTTACTGCAATGCCGAGCCATAGATATCCAAAACAGACGTATAACATGCTACGCTCTTTAGATCTGGCTGGTAGAACCACATGGGCTACACATATCAAATGTTTATTATTTAAGTTTGGCTTTGGATATGCATGGCTGGCTAATGAAGTTGGAGATGTTGTGGCTTTTACAAAGTTATTTAACACACGTGTTGCTGACTGCGCATTGCAAAATCTAAATGAAAAAGTCAATACTTCTAGTAAAACATTGTATTACAAACATTTTAAAACGCTATTGGATACAGAGCGATATTTGTCTATAGATTTACCATTTCTGTACAAAAAGTCATTGTCTAATTTTAGATGTTCGGGACATTGTTTAAATGTTGAAACAGGTCGTCATCAGCATATTGAAAGAGAATTTAGATTTTGCGCTCATTGTTTAAAATCTAATGTATATACTGTGGAAGACGAATTACATATGTTATTGGTATGTCCACTATATTGTGATCTGAGATTAGAGTTCTTCCCACAATGCTGGTTAAATAGACCTATCTGTACTCAACTTTTTTACTCTATCATGTCAACTGCAGACGACAAACATATTTATCGTCTATCGAAATTCATATACAGGGCTTTCCTACTAAGACAAACTCTGTAATATATTATCTGAACGTGTCTATATACAAAGATGTCATTTCTGTTACTGTACATGTATAATGTCATTACCATGTCTATTTCTCTATATATACATTTTACTTATATTTTGCCTATTTATATAGATCTAATCTTATGTATTGCAGGTCTTTATATTTTCATAATACCATGTTTGTTTTCTTCAGTGTTTGTTCGTAATATACTTTGCATATATCATAACTCATATACATGCATTTACATTAATTTGTATTTTGGGCCGGTGGCCTCGTTACAAATAAAACATATCTTATCTTATCTTATCTTATCTTTCTTCCTAGGGCATTGTACCAGCTAACGTATTGACTTATAAAACCCCTATCTTCCTTGGGCATTGTACCAGCTAACGTATTGACTTATAAAATCCCTATCTTTCTTGGGCATTGTACCAGCTAACGTATTGACTTATAAAACCCCTATCTTTCTTGGGCATTGTACCATTTAACGTATTGACTTATAAAACCCCTATCTTTCTTGCACATTGTACCAGCTAACGTATTGACTTATAAAACCCCTATCTTCCTTGGGCATTGTACCATTTAACGTATTGACTTATAAAACCCCTATCTTTCTTGCACATTGTACCAGCTAACGTATTGACTTATAAAACCCCATCTTTCTTGCGCATTGTACCAGCTAACGTATTGACTTATAAAACCCCTACCTTTCTTGCGCATTGTACCAGCTAACGTATTGACTTATAAAAGCCCTATCTTCCTTGCACATTGTGCCAGCTAACGTATTGACTTATAAAACCCCTATCTTCCTTGCGCATTGTACTAGCTAACGTATTGACTTATAAAACCCTTATCTTTCTTGCGCATTGTACCAGCTAACGTATTGACTTATAAAACCCCTATCTTTCTGGCGCATTGTACCAGCTAACGTATTGACTTATAAAACTCCTATCTTCCTTGCGCATTGTACCAGCTAACGTATTGACTTATAAAACCCCTATCTTTCTTGCACGATGTACCAGCTAACATATTGACTTATAAAACCCCTATCTTTCTTGCACATTGTACCAGCTAACTTATTGACTTATAAACCCGTATCTTCCTTGCACATTGTGCTAGCTAACGTATTGACTTATAAAACCCCTATCTTTCTTGCACATTGTACCAGCAAACTTATTGACTTATAAAACCCCTATCTTCCCTGCACATTGTACCAGCTAACTTATTGACTTATAAACCTGTATCTTCCTTGCACATTGTATCAGCTAACGTATTGACTTATAAACCTGTATCTTTCTTGAACATTGTACCAGCTAAATTATTGACTTATAAAACCCGTATCTTTCTTGAACATTGTACCAGCTAAATTATTGACTTATAAAACCCGTATCTTCCTTGCGCATTGTACTAGCTAAATTATTGACTTATAAAACCCGTATCTTCCTTGCACATTGTACCAGCTAAATTATTGACTTATAAAACCCCTATCTGCCTTGGGCATTGTACCAGCTAAATTATTGACTTATAAAACCCCTATCTTTCTTGCGCATTGTACCAGCTAACGTATTGACTTATAAAACCCCTATCTTTCTTGCGCATTGTACCAGCTAACGTATTGACTTATAAAATCCCTATCTTTCTTGCGCATTGTACCAGCTAAATTATTGACTTATAAAACCCCTATCTTCCTTGGGCATTGTACCAGCTAACGTATTGACTTATAAAATCCCTATCTTCCTTGGGCATTGTACCAGCTAACGTATTGACTTATAAAATCCCTATCTTTCTTGCACATTGTACCAGCTAAATTATTTAGAGATTAATAACTGGGCGCGCTGTGGCATTGAGTGATAATATCCCCGGTGCGTCGATAATGGCTCGAGGGCTTTAGCCCGAGTGCCATTATCAAGAGCCGGGGATATTATCACTCAATGGCACAGCGCGCCCAGGTATTGAACTTTTTAATACACTTGTTCCGGGAAGGAAAGCTATGAAAGTACTTAATGTCAACTAACCCAGTGATTATAAACATTGGAGTACATAGATCTACTACATGCTCCATCTTATTTCTCAGTAACAAAAATTGCTGTAACTTCTTTATTACTGAATGGAAACATATGAAATGGGTGTTCATTTTCTTAGTTAGGTCATTTGCTTCAATTTGGTGTTGGTTTTGATGCACATTTCTAAAAAAAAAGTTTTCAAGTTGGAGTGTCTACGTATTTCTAACGTAAAAGCCGCGTGAATAACGTCACGTCGCGCGTGCGCTCAATCGCAGGGCGATTATCGCTCACGCGATCGATAATATCCTCGGCGTTTGTTGATAATATCCCCGGCGCACCGATAATGCGGATTTTGTCAACGCAAAAATGTTACTATATATAGTAACAGGTGTATTAATGACTTATTAAACCCCTATCTTCCTTGGGCATTGTACCAGCTAACGTATTGACTTATAAAATCCCTATCTTCCTTGGGCATTGTACCAGCTAACGTATTGACTTATAAAATCCCTATCTTCCTTGGGCATTGTACCAGCTAACGTATTGACTTATAAAATCCCTATCTTCCTTGGGCATTGTACCAGCTAACGTATTGACTTATAAAATCCCTATCTTCCTTGCGCATTGTACAAGCTAACGTATTGACTTATAAAATCCCTATCTTTCTTGCGCATTTTACCAGCTAAATTATTTAGAGATTAATAACAGGGCGCGCTGTGGCATTGAGTGATAATATCCCCGGCGCGTCGATAATGGCTCGAGGGCTTTAGCCCGAGTGCCATTATCAAGAGCGGGGGATATTATCACTCAATGACACAGCGCGCCCAGGTATTGAACTTTTTAATACACTTGTTCCGGGGAAGGAAAGCTATGAAAGTACTTAATGTCAACTAACCCAGTGATTATAAACATTGGAGTACATAGATCTACTACATGCTCCATCTTATTTCTCAGTAACAAAAATTGCTTTAACTTCTTTATTACTGAATGGAAACATATGAAATGGGTGTTCATTTTCTGAGTTAGGTCATTTGCTTCAATTTGGTGTTGGTTTTGATGCACATTTCTAAAAAAAAGTTTTCAAGTTGGAGTGTCTACGTATTTCTAACGTAAAAACCGCGTGAATAACGTCACGTCGCGCGTGCGCTCGATCGCAGGGCGATTATCGCTCACGCGATCGATAATATCCTCGGCGTTTGTTGATAATATCCCCGGCGTACCGATAATGCGGATTTTGTCAACGCAAAAATGTTACTATATATAGTAACAGGTGTATTAATGACTTATAAAATCCCTATCTTCCTTGCACATTGTACCAGCTAACGTATTGACTTATAAAACCCCTATCTTCCTTGCACATTGTACCAGCTAACTTATTGACTTATAAAACCCCTATCTTCCTTGCACATTGTACCAGCTAACGTATTGACTTATAAAACCCCTATCTTACTTGCACATTGTACCTCGTCCGACAAAGATGGACCTACGGTCACCATGCTTTAACTTGCTGTCAGTTCAACAACAGACAGCAACAGTTCTAACCCAGATTCCTGCATGATTCGAACATTCGATCTCTCACTAACAATCGACAGACCACTCGGTCACGGTCGCGTTATATGCGTCTTCTCACTGTTATCTAAAGACTCCATGGCTATAAAGATCTTTTCATACTGAACGGAATTTCGTGCTCATGTTTTACAATAAGAGTGACTTGTCTCGTATTTTACTGCATTTGTTTTATTACATGTACATTTGTATAACCATAAAAAAACAGATGAATACTTTATGATAAAGTAAATATCATTTTAATGTTGGTATTTCTAGAAGCCATTTAAGTCACATAATCATGATGCATAAGAAAACTTTATAATCAAGAGGGAAACACTGCCATACGTTGAGACAGTATCGGTTAGTATTTCACCTCATGGGCAGCTGACTTATATTTTTACTCGTGGCTACGCTAGTCTTGGAAATGTTACTTCAGCTGCTCCCTCGGTGATATAGCTACATACCATGCACAGTAAAATACAAATATCCTCTATATCATTCATGAGAAAAAATAAATCTTAGACATACAATGTAGAACTGCTATCTCATTACTGAAAAAAAAACATTCCTTTTTTCGAATGTTTGAGCATATTGTTTGCGTCATTACATAATCCCTGTATGATGTCACTAAGCCTGGTGTTCCTGGAGAACAGCTCACATTTGTTATATGTTACAGATATACAGTACGTAGAGACAGTATCACAATGTTATATGTTACAGATATACAGTACGTAGAGACATTATCACAATGTTATATGTTACAGATATACAGTACGTAGAGACAGTATCACAATGTTATATGTTACAGATATACAGTACGTAGAGACAGTATCACAATGTTATATGTTACAGATATACAGTACGTAGAGACAGTACCACAATGTTATATGTTACAGATATACAGTACGTAGAGACACTATCACACTGTTATATGTTACAGATATACAGTACGTAGAGACAGTATCTCAATGTTATATTTACAGATATACAGTACGTAGAGACAGTATCACAATGTTATATGTTACAGATATACGGGACGTAGAGACAGTATCACAATGTTATATGTTACAGATATACGGGACGTAGAGACAGTATCACAATGTTATATGTTACAGATATACGGGACGTAGAGACAGTATCACAATGTTATGTGTTACAGATATACAGTATGTAGAGACAGTATCTCAATGCTATATGTTACAGATATACAGTACGTAGAGACAGTATCTCAATGCTATATGTTACAGATATACAGTACGTAGAGACAGTATCTCAATGCTATATGTTACAGATATACAGTACGTAGAGACAGTATCTCAATGCTATATGTTACAGATATACAGTACGTAGAGACAGTATCACAATGTTATATGTTACAGATATACAGTATGTAGAGACAGTATCACAATGTTATATGTTCCAGATATACAGTACGTAGAGACATTATCACAATGTTATATGTTACAGTACGTAGAGACAGTATCACAATGTTATATGTTACAGATATACAGTACGTAGAGACATTATCACAATGTTATATGTTACAGATATACAGTACGTAGAGACAGTATCACAATGTTATATGTTACAGATATACAGTACGTAGAGACAGTATCACAATATTATATGTTACAGATATACAGTACGTAGAGACAGTATCACAATATTATATGTTACAGATATACAGTACGTACAGACATTATCTCAATGTTATATGTTACAGATATACAGTACGTAGAGACAGTATCACAGTGTTATATGTTACAGGTAAACAGTACGTAAAGACATTATCTCAGTGTTATATGTTACATATATACAGTACGTAGAGACATTATCTCAATGTTATATGTTACAGATATACAGTACGTAGAGACAGTATCACAGTGTTATATGTTACAGATATACTGTACGTAGAGACAGTATCACAATGTTATATGTTACAGATATACAGTACGTAGAGAAAGTATCACAATGCTATATGTTACAGATATACAGTACGTAGAGACATTATCTCAATGTTATGTGTTACAGATATACAGTACGTAGAGACAGTATCACAGTGTTATATGTTACAGATATACTGTACGTAGAGACAGTATCACAATGTTATATGTTACAGATATACAGTACGTAGAGAAAGTATCACAATGTTATATGTTACAGATATACAGTACGTAGAGACAGTATCACAATGTTATATGTTACAGGTGTACAGTACGTAGAGACATTATCACAATATTATATGTTAAAGATATACAGTACGTAGAGACAGTATCACAATGTTATATGTTACAGATATACAGTACGTAGAGACATTATCACAGTGTTATATGTTACTGGTGTACAGTACGTAGAGACATTATCACAATGTTATATGTTACAGATATACAGTACGTAGAGACAGTATCACAATGTTATATGTTACAGATATAAAGTACGTAGAGACAGTATCACAATGTTATGTGTTACAGATATACAGTACGTAGAGACATTATCTCAATGTTATATGTTACATATATACAGTACGTAGAGACATTATCTCAATGTTATATGTTACAGATATACAGTACGTAGAGACAGTATCACAGTGTTATATGTTACAAATATACTGTACGTAGAGACAGTATCACAGTGTTATATGTTACAGTACGTAGAGACATTATCTCAATGTTATATGTTACAGATATACAGTACGTAGAGACAGTATCACAGCAGACATTGACCAAGACCTTGTATGATGATTTGATGCTGGACTATATTCCTAGTCTTTTACCAGTCTGTACGTTAGGGGATAACGTGACTCTAAATATTGACTTAGCTCTACGATAGATTATGGATGTGGTAAGAATTAACATTTATTACTAGATGTGTTATCATGTGAAGTACATTTAAGTATAATGAACAATATTGGATAGTTGAGATACAACGGAACGGTTATATCGATAACTGTTTCACCTCTGATAAGACAATACATCACCATTGAGATATTTATGGTACACAACCAGGCTGCAGTATGAGAAATATCCACGAGCCTACCAAGATTTTGACATTCGTTAAGCTACATGGGTTAGCAGCTTGTTTCATTACATGTGCTGTTGTTTGTTATAACTAATCAAATAGAACTCATACTAATTCTAAAAATGTACAAATCAGTGCATGATAGTATGCCATTTATGTTAAAAAAAGGTTTATATCCCATATGACTTTCTTGGCGAATAATGGTGTTTTGGTCAAGGCCCAGCACCATTCACCAACACAATCACACCATTCGGTACCTCATAAAAACGCATTTCATTTTTATTACACGAGAATAGTAAAGGCCACAGTCCAACAAAGCTGCATTTAAAGAATTGGAATCTTAAGTATAAAGTAACATTGATTACACTTGATACATGTTTACAACATTAGTTTGATATTTTCAGTCATAAAAAAGCTCAAAAAGATACCCGTACAAAAATGTGAATGTTTGGTTCTAACTTTATTACAAATACAAAACAATGGCTGAATATGTTAATTGACACATTGATATATACGATTGAATAAAGACTTTTCGACTATACAATGTCATGTTGAGATTATGGGATGTTCAAAACTGTTCAAATATAAGTGGGGCACCTCTGGTACAATGTATGTGACAAACAAAATATTATATTTTCAGAATGAGAGAGAGCAAATCATGACAACAAATGTATGGGTCCGACTGGTAAGTAACATGATGCGAGCAACATATACACATACGAGTGTTATTGTTAATGTAGCATGATGGGAGCAACATATACACATACGAGTGTTATTGTTAATGTAACATGATTCGAGCAACATATACACATACGAGTGTTATTGTTAATGTAGCATGATGCGAGCAACATATACACATACGAGTGTTATTGTTAATGTAACATGATTCGAGCAACATATACACATACGAGTGTTATTGTTAATGTAGCATGATGCGAGCAACATATACACATACGAGTGTTATTGTTAATCTAGCATGATTCAAGCAACATAAACACATACGAGTGTTATTGTTAATGTAGCATGATTCGAGCAACATATACACATACGAGTGTTATTGTTAATGTAGCATGATGCGAGCAACATATACACATACGAGTGTTATTGTTAATGTAGCATGATGCGAGCAACATATACACATACGAGTGTTATTGTTAATGTAGCATGATTCGAGCAACATATACACATACGAGTGTTATTGTTAATGTAGCATGATGCGAGCAACATATACACATACGAGTGTTATTGTTAATGTAGCATGATGCGAGCAACATTTACACGTACGAGTGTTATTGTTAATGTAGCATGATTCGAGCAACATATACACATACGAGTGTCATGGTTAATGTAGCATGATGCGAGCAACATATACACATACGAGTGTCATTGTTTATGTAGCATGATGCGAGCAACATATACACATACGAGTGTTATTGCTAATGTAACATGATTCGAGCAACATATACACATACGAGTGTTATTGTTAATGTAGCTAGATGCGAGCAACATATACACATACGTGTGTTATTGTTAATGTAGCATGATGCGAGCAACATATACACATACGAGTGTTATTGTTAATGTAGCATGATGCGAGCAACATATACACATACGAGTGTTATTGTTAATGTAACATGATGCGAGCAACATATACACATACGTGTGTTATTGTTAATGTAACATGATGTTCATAGCATCCTGGATGATATCGCTTACATTAACATACTTTCATCTATCACTGACTCTATGTTGGGAGCGGTGGTCTAGAGGAATGATGCGCGCTTCGTGAACGAGAGGTCCCGGGTTGTTCAACCCCGTCTACACCACTGGTTAATTTCTCTGTGCAAGAATAACCCATATGCTCCACTTGACCAAGGTTTAAATGAGTACCTGTAAGAACAATGTTGGTCGATGTTGTCTGTCACACACACAGGATAGAAATAGTTTCCCCATAGAGACTTGAATGTAGGTTTCAGTAGGTAGACAAATGGTTAGGGGAAGTTCAATGTCAAAGGGTGGTTGAGCAGCTGAACAGCTGAAAACAGCCCTAGAAATTGGTAACTTAACTTTTTCTATTACTTTATCAGTCTACGGATACACAATCGCTAGTATATTTGAACAATATATGCACCGTGTCACGTTATCGGATGAAACTCTGTCAATATTTGAAAGCGTAATTTGCAACTCAGGTTACATAAATTAAAATTATTCCATTTACAATTGTAGGCACTGTTATAAGTTGGATAATTTTACGATTTATGTGTTTAACTATCACGTGGTAGTCTAAATCACTGCAGCCGTTCATACATACAATTATGCGCATTGTTGCTAATCCGAAAAGTTTAATATTTGTTTTATTTGACAGTTTAAACATTTTATTAATGTTCATCGCGAAAACATTTAGGCAAACACCCTTTACAAGTATGAATATTTGCGGAGGTATGCGTGTCTCCTATTTAACGAACAACCTAACTAACCTATCCTCTTCGTATCGGCTGGCACATAAGACTGCTACCAGAGTTCTCCATTACTTTCTGTCTTTGGGAATATTTTCAAATCTCCCAAAACTTCTCATTGTTGATCGTCATTCGCAACGTCTCTTTCGGTCACAAACTTAAAAGACAAATGCCAATTTTAACACAACATTATATACAAAAAATACACATTCATGAAATGTTTCAGAGTGTATACGGTAGTACTACTGTCACAGCTGGAATATATAAATACGCGATCGGCGGAGATAGAGAAGTCTTTGATCTCGACTGAAGTAGCATCATCGGAATGTTATCGAGAGCGTACATGTGATACGCATTGGATTAAATTAAACTAATAAGTAGATCTGCAAATTTAGACATGCCTGGAAAAACGCACGAGATAAAGGCAAGCACTATGCCAGTAAATTGTTTTTTGTGGATAGTACAGTTTTGGTGTACGTGAATTTTAATAAAGCGTGATTAGTACAGGAATAACTGTTATATTGATTTCAAATATGAAGCTTTACATTTGGTGACTAACTTACAAGTTAACACAGGTCAGGCCACAGAAAAATTAGTTTGATTTCTAGCAAGTTTTCTTAATTTATGATTTGCCGTTATGCTATAATAAAGTCCTATCAATTATGGAACACCCCAAGCATTACTGTTCATTACACTACATACGACGGAATTATCGCCTTCCAGCAGTACTTCAGTACTTTGATTTCTAATGACCTTTATTTGTATTGTGAGCATTGTAGTAATGACTATTACTTATACTATTATGGTACTTTGTACAGTTCCAGGTTGTTCCTAAAATAATTCATTTAAATATAATACATGTAAATATTGTAGCAATTAGGTTAATTCTGGCGATCATTGAATTACTACTGTCGATGCGTGCGAACTAGATAGGTCTATAATTCTAATAAGGAATTATTTGTCTGTTTTGATATTCCGTACTTGTTGGTGATAATATTATTTTACACGCGGAATGGTTGAATAAAATATTAGGAACAGAATTTCAAATTTGTCAACCTATAAAACGGTGTATATGTAATGTATGTATGATGTTGTATTTCAGACATGGAATGATTGTAGATTGACTTGGGACCCAAACAGTTATAACAATCTGACTTATATAATGTTATCATATACTGATGTCTGGATACCTGATATTACATTATATGATAGGTAAATATAACATACTGATATATATACCTGATATTACATTATATGATAGGTAAATATAACATACTGATATATATACCTGATATTACATTATATGATAGGTAAATATAACATACTGATATATATACATGTATATATGTACTCAAGTTATTAAGGTGAACGATTTTGTTACACGCACAATGGTAGTAGGGGAATGATAAAATTCATTTAATGCATGTTAAACTCAATATATACTAGTAAAAATAGAACATCGTAGATTTCTCAATGCATTTATGTAACAATCAGGTCATCATGTCAATATAAACCATACATTGATATTACAGCGCTGCTGAGGAAGTTATGTTTCCTGGTATAGAGAATTACCGTGCCTATGTTTCCAACACGGGATCTGTGACTTATAACTTTCCATCAGTTATCAAAAGTGTGTGCAGGGTAAACGTCAAGGTGTTTCCATTTGATACACAGGAATGTTCCTTACAGTTTGGTTCCTGGGCACATCATGGTCTCGAACTTGATATAGTCAACAAAAATCCTGAAGGTTAGTTTCCTCTTATAACAACTGTATATTATGTTCGTTTGTACATAGTGTAACAACTGTATATTATGTTCGTGTGTACCTAGTGTAACAACTGTATATTATGTACGTGTTCACCTAGTATAACAACTGTATATTATGTACGTGCGTACAGAGTATAACAACTGTATATTATGTACGTGTGTACAGAGTGTAACAACTGTATATTATGTAGGTGTGTACAAAGTGTAACAACTGTATATTATGTACGTGTGTAAAGAGTATAACAGCTGTATATTATATACATGTGTACAGAGTGTAACAACTGTATATTATGTACGTGTGTACCTAGTGTAACAACTGTATATTGTGTACATGTGTACAGAGTATAACAACTGTATATTATGTACGTGTGTACCTAGTATAACAGCTGTATATTATATACATGTGTACAGAGTATAACAACTGTATATTATGTACGTGTGTACATAGTATAACAACTGTATATTATGAACGTGTGTACCTAGTATAACCACTGTATATTATGTACGTGTGTACCTAGTTTAACCACTGTATATTATGTACGTGTGTACAAAGTATAACAACTGTATATTATGTACGTGTGTACAGAGTGTAACCACTGTATATTATGTACGTGTGTACCTAGTATAACAACTGTATATTATGTACGTGTGTACAAAGTATAACAACTGTATATTATGTACGTGTGTACCTAGTGTAACAACTGTATATTATGTACGTGTGTACCTAGTGTAACAACTGTATATTATGTACGTGTGTACCTGGTGTGACAACTGTATATTATGTACGTGTGTAACTAGTATAACCACTGTATATTATGTACGTGTGTACAAAGTATAACAACTGTATATTATGTACGTGTGTACAGAGTGTAACCACTGTATATTATGTTCGTTTGTACATAGTGTAACAACTGTATATTATGTACGTGTGTACATAGTATAACAACTGTATATTATGAACGTGTGTACCTAGTTTAACAACTGTATATTATGAAGGTGTGTACCTAGTGTAACAACTGTATATTATGGACGTGTGTACCTAGTTTAACAACTGTATATTATGTAGGTGTGTACCTAGTGTAACAACTGTATATTATGGACGTGTGTACCTAGTATAACAACTGTATATTATGTACGTGTGTACCTAGTGTAACAACTGTATATTATGTACGTGTGTACCTAGTGTAACAACTGTATATTATGTACGTGTGTACCTGGTGTGACAACTGTATATTATGTACGTGTGTACCTAGTATAACCACTGTATATTATGTACGTGTGTACAAAGTATAACAACTGTATATTATGTACGTGTGTACAGAGTGTAACCACTGTATATTATGTACGTGTGTACCTAGTATAACAACTGTATATTATGTACGTGTGTACAAAGTATAACAACTGTATATTATGTACGTGTGTACCTAGTGTAACAACTGTATATTATGTACGTGTGTACCTAGTGTAACAACTGTATATTATGTACGTGTGTACCTGGTGTGACAACTGTATATTATGTACGTGTGTACCTAGTATAACCACTGTATATTATGTACGTGTGTACAAAGTATAACAACTGTATATTATGTACGTGTGTACAGAGTGTAACCACTGTATATTATGTACGTGTGTACCTAGTATAACAACTGTATATTATGTACGTGTGTACAAAGTATAACAACTGTATATTATGTACGTGTGTACCTGTTGTAACCACTGTATATTATGTACGTGTGTACCTAGTGTAACAACTATATATTATGTACGTGTGTACCTAGTATAACAACTGTATATTATGTTCATGTGCACAAAGTGTAACAACTGTATATGATGTACGTTTGTACCTAGTGTAACAACTGTATATTATGTACGTGTGTACCTAGTGTAACAACTGTATATGATGTACGTTTGTACCTAGTGTAACAACTGTATATTATGTACGTGTGTACAAATTGTAACAACCCTATATTATGTACGTTTCTGCATAGTGCAACAACTGTATATTATGTACGTGTGTACCTAGTGTAACAACTGTATATTATGTACGTGTGTACAAAGTATAACAACTGTATATTATGTACGTGTGTACCTAGTATAACAACTGTATATTATGTACGTGTGTACCTAGTGTAACAACTGTATATTATGTACGTGTGTACCTAGTGTAACAACTGTATATTATGTACGTGTGTACCTAGTGTAACAACTGTATATTATGTACGTGTGTACCTAGTGTAACAACTGTATATTATGTACGTGTGTACCTAGTATAACAACTGTATATTATGTACGTGTGTACCTAGTGTAACAACTGTATATTATGTACGTGTGTACCTAGTATAACAACTGTATATTATGTACGTGTGTACCTAGTATAACAACTGTATATTATGTACGTGTGTACCTAGTATAACAACTGTATATTATGTACGTGTGTACCTTGTATAACAACTGTATATTATGTACGTGTGTACAGAGTATAACAACTGTATATTATGTACGTGTGTACAGAGTGTAACAACTGTATATTATGTAGGTGTGTACAAAGTGTAACAACTGTATATTATGTACGTGTGTAAAGAGTATAACAGCTGTATATTATATACATGTGTACAGAGTGTAACAACTGTATATTATGTACGTGTGTACCTAGTGTAACAACTGTATATTATGTACGTGTGTACCTAGTGTAACAACTGTATATTATGTACGTGTGTACCTAGTGTAACAACTGTATATTATGTACGTGTGTACCTAGTATAACAACTGTATATTATGTACGTGTGTACCTAGTATAACAACTGTATATTATGTACGTGTGTACAGAGTATAACAACTGTATATTATGTACGTGTGTACAGAGTGTAACAACTGTATATTATGTAGGTGTGTACAAAGTGTAACAACTGTATATTATGTACGTGTGTAAAGAGTATAACAGCTGTATATTATATACATGTGTACAGAGTGTAACAACTGTATATTATGTACGTGTGTATCTAGTGTTACAACTGTATATTGTGTACGTGTTCACCTAGTATAACAACTGTATTTTATGTACGTGCGTACAGAGTGTAACAACTGTATATTATGTACGTGTGTACAGAGCATAACAACTGTATATTATGTACGTGTGTACCTAGTGTAACAACTGTATATTATGTACGTGTGTACCTAGTGTAACAACTGTATATTATGTACGTGTGTACCTAGTGTAACAACTGTATATTATGTACGTGTTCACCTAGTATAACAACTGTATTGTATGTACGTGCGTACAGAGTGTAACAACTGTATATTATGTACGTGTGTACAGAGCATAACAACTGTATATTATGTACGTGTGTACCTAGTGTAACAGCTGTATATTATGTACGTGTGTACCTAGTGTAACAACTGTATATTATGTACGTGTGTACCTAGTGTAACAACTGTATATTATGTACGTGTGTACCTAGTGTAACAACTGTATATTATGTACGTGTGTACCTAGTGTAACAACTGTATATTATTTACGTGTGTACCTAGTGTAACAACTGTATATTATGTACGTGTGTACAAAGTGTAACAACTGTATATTATGTACGTGTGTACAGAGTGTAACAACTGTATATTATGTACATGTGTACAGAGTATAACAACTGTATATTATGTACGTGTGTACATAGTGTAACAACTGTACATTGTGTACGTGTGTACCTAGGGAAACAACTGTATATTATGTACGTGTGTATGTAGTATAATAACTGTATATTATGTACTTGTGTACATAGTATAACAACTGTATATAATGTACGTGTGTACAGAGTGTAACAACTGTATATTATGTACGTGTGTACAGAGTGTAACAACTGTATATTATGTACGTGTGTATGTAGTATAACAACTGTATATTATGTACGTGTGTACCTAGTGTAACAACTGTATATTATGTACGTGTGTACAGAGTGTATCAACTGTATACTATGTACGTGTGTATGTAGTATAACAACTGTATATTATGTACGTGTGTACATAGTGCAACAACTGTATATTATGTACGTGTGTACCTAGTGTAACAACTGTATACTATGTACGTGTGTATGTAGTATAACAACTGTATAATTATTATGTACGTTTGTACATAGTGTAACAACTGTATATTATGTACGTGTGTACCTAGTGTAACAACTGTATATTATGTACGTGTGTACATAGTGTAACAACTGTATATTATGTACGTGTGTACATAGTGTAACAACTGTATATTATGTACGTGTGTACCTAGTGTAACAACTGTATATTATGTACGTGTGTACAGAGTATAACAACTGTATATTATGTACGTGTGTACAGAGTGTTTATCTTTATCATTGAGTTCCTGATACGTCATAAACATGGTTCTTGTCATAGTTTGCGTTTAGTTTGTTTACCAATGGTTAAATTAATGTTATAAACTTCTAGGAAACCTCGCGTTCTGAATATCAAAGCATATTGGACTATTTCAGTGTATCATGTACGATGCTCCTGTGTGATGTCACTAGTACTGTCTTAGTTACCCATGGATCCCAAATACCAATATACGGAGGTATCTTCAAACGTATCAAGGGTAAACTGTTCTGCATATATCGTACTATATTGTCGTTACTTAGTACTTACAGTATATTTGACAACTTTTACATTTATAGGGGATATAGCGAGCTACATAGAGAACGCAGAATGGACAGTCAACAAGATGCCAGTAACACGACACGTTGTTATGTACAATTGTTGCCCCGAACCATATCCTGACGTCACATTTTATGTCGTCATGAAGCGGCGTCCAGCGTTTTATTTACTCACCATGATATTTCCTTGTATCCTGACATCATGTGTTGCTGCGTTGGGATTCCTGTTACCCGTTGAATCAGGAGAGAAAGTCTCACTGGAAATAACTGTTCTCCTATCACTGGCAGTGTTTTTACTCCTTGTTTCTGAATCCTTACCACCTTCGTCAGATAATTTCCCCATCATTGGTAAGTATAGAAATACCGGCTAGTTCATACATTTATACTATAAGTACCACACTCCATCATTGGTAAGTATATAAATACCGGCTAGTTCATACATTTATACTATACGTACCACACTCCATCATTGGTAAGTATAGAAATACCGGCTAGTTCATACATTTATCACATAAAAACCGCACTCCATCATTGGTAAGTATAGAAATACCGGCTAGTTCATACATTTATACTATAAGTACCACACTCCATCCTACAACTGTGATAAGGTCCTTAAATTCACCCGGGTAACTTGAGTTGGAGACAATGGTTACATTTCAAGATACACTTTTATTATAATAGTTTCTCTTTAAAATATACGGATGCACGCGATTATATTATTGGACATAGTCGATATTGACGTACTAGGCAAGATATTGTCACAATGGCCTTGATGTACCGGTCTAGTATATCATGACTAGGTGATTGTATCGTGTAATATAGAGTTGATACCTTCAAACTATCACGTTGTATTTCACAAGAACGATATTCTCGCGAAATAAAACAGGGTATTTATCACATTTGTTTTATGGAATATGTTTATAAACGTATGATGATATGTTGATTATAGGTTCATATTTTGCAAGTTCTATGGTGTTAGTCTCTCTATCTCTGGTACAAACAGTGGAAGATGTTTATAAAAGTATGATGATATGTTCATTACAGGTTCATATTTTGCAAGTTCTTTGGTGTTAGTCTCTCTATCTCTGGTACAAACAGTGGAATATGTTTATAAACGTATGATGATATGTTGATTACAGGTTCATATTTTGCAAGTTCTATGGTGTTAGTCTCTCTATCTCTGGTACAAACAGTCGTTGTACTCAATGTGTGTTATAGAGGTACGAATGGTAGAACAGTTCCAAGGTAATGTTATACTTCATTTTATAAAACAATCTCTGTACATGGATCTAAAACGTAAATAGAGAATACTAGGTTATTGTCTTATAAACTTGAATTTATTGGATGAGTTGTAGAAAGGTTGATACGGCGAGGCTTGTCGAGCCGTATGAGCCTTCCGGAGACCAATCCAATAAATTCAAGTTTATAACACACTTATCCTAGTGTTTTATTTATACTATTTAGTGATTTAAACACAATAAATGATTTTATTTATTAATAAACAAGTCTAAAAATTTAAAATACGAATCAAAATCCTTGCGCAACGATATTGAACGATCGGCATGTCAAGGGCTCAAAAAGAAATCTAGTTCCGTATTTAAAAGGGCGAATCTGAAAATCTGAACGAGAATTTTCTAAGGCGCTTCTAATATACTCAATGTCGAACACAAACCTGCAATTTAACAATGCATCCACTGCGTGTAAACGTATTTTGGGTAGAAAAATCGCATCTCGTCAAAATATATCAATATGGCGTCCTAGAAATCTGATGTTGTGATGACGACAAAACATACATGACGTCACTCAGTTAATGATAAATTCCCTTTTTTAAAGTGAAGTACGAGTATTTCCCCTTGTCCAATAGATTCAGAGTCTTGATATATAAACTAAAATAGATTCAGAGACTTGATATATAGACTAAAATAGATTCAAAGACTTGATATATAGACTAAAATAGATTCAGAGACTTGATATATAGACTAAAATAGATTCAGAGACTTGATATATAGACTAAACTAGATTCAGAGACTTGATATATAGACTAAAAGAGATTCAGAGACTTGATATATAGACTTAAATAGATTCAGAGACTTGATATATAGACTAAACTAGATTCAGAGACTTGCTATATAGATTAAAATAGATTCAGAGACTTGCTATATAGACTAAAATAGATTCAGAGACTTGATATATAGACTAAAATAGATTCAGAAACTTGATATATAGACTAAAATAGATTCAGAGACTTGATATATAGACTAAAATAGATTCAGAGACTTGATATATAGACTAAAATAGATTCAGAGACTTGATATATAGACTAAACTAGAATCAGAGACTTGCTATATAGACTAAAAGAGATTCAGAGACTTGATATTTAGGCTAAAATAGGTCTACAACGTAATTATGATTACAATTACCCGGCTCGGCCCCAATAAGTATGCACGATTCGTCTTCAACACTGACTTACTTGGTTGAAGTGGAGGTCGAAAGTAGTCCATGTCATGTGACCACATGGCCGTGTTAAGCTGACATAACCTAATAAGGCTGTAATTTAAACGACGGGGTGATTTTGGCAGAATGAAGGCCTAGTGGTAGAATAAAGAGAGATAATAGTTTCATGCAGATATACGTGAATGGATACTACATGTATATTACTTCCCTTACTAGATTTCTTCAATCGTTGATCAAAGCAAAGTTGAACAAAATGCATAAACAAACTTGCATTAGTCCATATTTCTTATCGTTGTCACCATGTCAAACATGTCAATCTAACTATAACATGCATACATATAGACGACAAAAACTCGGTTATTATTTTACTTTTGACATACGTTACTAGTCTATCAATGCTTTATTTGCAACTGTCCTATGACACATTTGAATAAAATCACACATTTGTATAGTATATTGGGCGTTTTGCACTCGCTTGTAATACCAATCTAGTTTTTAAACTCGATGCCATACTTATGTGCCAAAATCAGTTTACACTGTCCTGAAAACTTACACAATTATATCTTATATTATATGCATGTGTATCTTATATTATCTGGATGTAGGTGGATGCGGAAGATATTCTTTCAGTATTTGGGGAATATGTTGTGTATGAAGACGAATAGAATAGAACATGACCCGTGTGCTGAAAAGGTAGGTAGCAAACTGGTCCACTTTACCAGTATTTGTGATAACTGAATTCATTCTACTTATTTTAAATTGATAATTGCTAATTATAATTAAACTTCTTTGATGATTTTGACCATTTCAAATCTATCTAGATGAAACTTACCATATTGCATATGTTAGTAATAATGTTTTAGTGAATTAGTTCTTCACGTGAAACACGTGTGGGGAGCGGTGGTCTAGAGGTATGGCGCGCGCTTCGGGATCGAGAGGTCCCGGTTTCGACCCCCTTTGGACCACTGGTTAGTTTCTCTGAGCTAGACCAACATGCTCCAATCCATTATGGTGTAAAATGGTACCTCTGAGGGCAGTGTCTATTCCTGGGCACCGCAGATCGATGTTGGCTGCCACACCACAGGAGAGAAATAGACTCCCCAGGGAGACACGAGTGTATGTTTTCATAGGTAGCCAAATGGCCAGGGAAAATTGAAATGTCAAAGGGTGCTTGAGCGGCCTAACAACTGAAAAGAGCCCTTGAAAATTGGTAACATTTTTTAACTTATATATAAGTAATTATTTCTATATTGTTATGTGGTATGTAGGTTATAGTAATTATTTCTATAGTGTTATGTGGTATGTAGGTTATAGTAATTATTTCTATATTGTTATGTGGTATATAGGTTATGTGGTATAAAGGTTATGTGGTATATAGGTTATGTGGTATATAGGTTATGTGGTATATAGGTTATGTGGTATATAGGTTTTGTGGTATATAGGTTATGTGGTATATAGGTTATGTGGTATATAGGTTATGTGGTATATAGGTTATGTGGTATATAGGTTATGTGGTATATAGGTTATGAGATATATAGGTTATGTGGTATATAGGTTATGTGGTATATAGGTTATGTGGTATATAAGTTATGTGGTATATAGGTTATGTGGTATATAGGTTATCAGATTTATAATACTAAATTCAAGTATTTCCATTAAGATTGTAACGTTCATTAAAATGTAACAGTCAAGTAATGTATCACTTGACAGGTTCGTTACAAGGTGTGGGTGACCCAAAGTAACGATGAATCGCAAGTGCAAACAACATTTTATTACAAAAATGTTTACAGTACGTTTTCGGTGACACGATGTAAAGACTTAACCATGGTTGTTTTTGTCTTGTAGGAAGATAACACGACCAGGATTCATCCAAGTTTTGATAGATATGATACTTCTGTTGCATTACCAACGGTTGGAGAATCAGACAGTGATGTTGGTCAAACAGATGATGAGAAGACTCATGTTCCTACTGATAAAACAAGGAAAGCTGTAATGCCGCCATTTCTTATTCCTGATCCAACTATCAAACATTTAAAAGAACAAACAGGTCATTTGAAATCGATTGCGAATCATTTTGATGGAAGATCTGGAGAGAATGATGACTGGAGAGAAATCTCTAACATACTAGACAGAGTCTTTCTCATTGTATATCTATGTATTACTGTCATCTCATCACTTGCCTTTATTTTACAATGTCTGTAAGTGGAATTATGGCGTGCCAACTGTACGAGATAGCCGGGAGTGAATGTGTGTAATATTTTACTGAGAAATAGTGCTAGAACGTATTGCTGGTCGTATATCAGTTTGGTTGACTCATGTTTTAATGATTATAACTATTTGATCATGAACTGTGTTTGTTTAATTCAGTTATCATGTTGGGGACAAAGTGTACTATATGGTATTCACAGCATTTATTCGCGCAAAATGACCATAACCTTACGAAGAAAACAAAACGTATAAAACGTATAAAACGTATAAAACGTATAAAATGTATAAAATGTATAAAACGTATAAAATGTATAAAATGAAGATTTCTCAGTAGTATTTACTGCAGCCACATGTATGAGATTTTGAGAGAGAATAAAAGGTACCTACCTCATATAGACTTAAACCTGACCACCATCGGACATGTGTAAAACAAATCTTTTTCATAAGTACATGTACAATGTAAAATATTTGTAGTTTACCATAAAATATCGTGTAAGGAGAAGCGATACATGTAACAGCCAATTTATGATCATGTGACACATACAAGGTATAGGTGTGTATTAGTAACCGTTTTAATACATATTGTAACGTATGCTAGGCCGTCAAATACTAGTACCCTCCTGGCTAATGATATTCATAATTATTATATTCATTATTATATTATAGTGTTCGGCGTTATAACTCTGAAAGCCTTTGACAAGAAGCTGGTGATTTTATCAGTTCTGTGTTTTTTTATTATATTATTATATATCTACATGCTATTTAGTACATAACATTATAATTATTTATGTTATATCACAGGACCTTGTAATCACTAGTTGACACCGTACACTAGAAATAGCCCTCTAATTTGAACGAAAACGAAAGTAAAAGTGGTAATCGATTTCGGAGGACGTTAAGTTTTTTACCATTATTCTGTAAGTATTCATGCGATCCACTTGAAATGAACAAATTAAGGTAGTGTACTGTTTTTAATTTTGGAACCCCAGTGTAGTCATTTGCTATGAAAGTTCGTAAGTTCTTGACAAACAACGCTGAAAAGTACCCCTTCAGACGGACAGTGCAGAAAAACGTACAATTTCCCTTATCACAGTTAAAACATACATAACCCCCGACCCTGGTATGATAAAAAACATACATAACCCCCGACCCTGGTATGATCAAAAACATACATAACCCCCGACCCTGGTATGATCAAAAACATACATAACCTCCGACCCTGGTATGATCAAAAACATACATAACATGTTTCTACCTATGTTGAAATCCTCGTTAATAAGCATGCACTAAAATGCATGTAATTAATGAAAAACAACATTGCGTTGTGTACGGAGTCTAGCCTTACTAAAATATTAATGTACAGAGTCTAGTTTTTTACTGAACTGGGTCTAGCAGTTCTGTAAGGGGTCTAGTTACATAATTTTGACTATATTGACGAGAACTAATGGAATTTACCAACAATATTGATTTGTTTAAATTGTTCAGTGATATTTTTATATGATAAGCAATTATTGGGGACACAAATACTAGACCAAATAAACCATCCCGCCCTACCAAATCAGGACAGGGTCATATCTCTTTCAGAGATTTTCATTTCTTCGGTGTTGCTAATGTAAGATAGGCCCGTTGCTAATGGAAGAAAATCTTATTTTACATTAGCAACATCTTTCTTACATGAGCATTAGAACGTGGGCGTTTTGGAACATTGTTTTAAACGAAACAGTGACCTTCTGGTGCTATTGTTGATATTGTTTCTGACTATGTCATTTCTTTTTTACACGATGACCGCTTGTCAACATGTGAACATCGCAAAACTTCATACCACCTCAGTGTCTGCGTAATGCGTACCAACATTCATTCTTCCCTCGGACAATAACAATCTGGAATTCTCTACCTACATCAGTGGTGACAGCCCCGAGCCTGGACTTCTTCAAGTCGGCAGTTAGGCCACTGCCAGTCTACCGCGCCTAGTGCTACAGGCCGGTTGTATAGTGTAAATACATGTTAAACTTTTTGAAGTACTATATACTTTTTATGAAGCGCCCCGCACTCTACACTGCGCATAGTTTTAAACCCTCTTCAGTAAATGCCCTAGTGGCGTTGGAGAGTACAACATTCAAGTTGAAGTGTTATGATAAGGGAGGTAATCCACACTTACACTGTACGACTGACATCGAGTTTTGACCAATTATTATTCAACACTCGATGGAGGCGACAGTTGAGGAAACTGCAAGTTATTCGCTTTAAGCCCCTGTATTAGACAACAAATAGACACGGATTGAATCAGACAAGGCTGTATTTTGTATTGTTATCAACCCATAAACTGTCCTGACCATGGAGTTCAGTTGTCATGTTGGAATAGAGAAGATGTTTATGTAAGAATAGTTCGTGTTTACTTTCGTTTTGACAAACACGTTGCAATCATGGGTATAATTTTACTTCTGTGTGAGTGTGGGCAAATTTATCTACATACTTAATTATATAATCGCAAGGTCCTTTGGTTATATATTAATCAAACAGATATACATATAATATGAAAAAGTATTATAGCTTATTAGTCCTTAACAAGTGAAACCTACCTATGGTTTGCGCTTCGTCAGTCCGTCACACTTTTCTGGCTTATGCGATA
The DNA here is from genome assembly GCA_963678985.1 of Spisula subtruncata. Taxonomy (NCBI): domain Eukaryota; kingdom Metazoa; phylum Mollusca; class Bivalvia; order Venerida; family Mactridae; genus Spisula; species Spisula subtruncata. The sequence continues at coordinate 61,709,658 of OY787662.1, read as the reverse complement.
ACTTTAAAAGTACTTATTGATTTTTCATGAAACTTAACAAATGAGTTCATGGCAATATGAATATCATTCACCTGTCTTGATTCTGTTTCTAATTGCTATGACAACAAATAGACAATAAATCATGCTAAAATTGTCACTTTTCTTCATTATGCGATAACTTTAAAAGTGCTTCATATTTTTTCATGACACTGAAAACATGATACATGGCAATATGTAGATCATGAACGTGTATTATTTTTGTTCCTTCGTCATCGATTCTGGTTGCTATGGCAACGATTCTGGTTTCTACAACCGGTAGGGGACTTTTATTGCTTTGCAATAATCTTGAGTCCTGTTGACTACATTATTGATTTTCACCATTTTAATGTCAACTTCAACTCCAAGTGTGTCATATACATGTTCCTATCTCTAAGGTGAAGGTCACAGTTGAAACTCTAAATTCAAGGAAAATTCAAGTTTGCCAATGGTAATAATGCTTGATGTATGGTATGGTAGAATGTCTATCTTTATTCCACAAAATTCAGGTAGGTAAGAACTATTTCCATTTTATATATTTAAAAAAAGGGTTTTTTATAAATGATTAAATGTCAAACTGATATACAGTTTTATTATGTAATCAGCTCCCATATAATTAAATAAATGCTAAGTATGGACTGTGTATTATTCCATGATAATTATTACAATTAAATAACTTACATTTGTATAATAATTCACAGCAGAACAAAAAGAATACAAATCTGTAGAACACATCAAACATAAACGTAACCTGGGTACTGGTTCTTGTAGGCTTTTGGTATTGTGATCACAATATCATGTGGACATCGGGGTTGTTGGCAGCATAACCCTGGAGGAGTGTCGTCCATATGACACATCGATGGAAGATTTTTCCAGTTCAAACACCTGAATTATGTAATTATATGGGTTAAGTTAGATAAAACTAATTGTAACTTTTAATACAAGTACAGGGTGTCCCAAAAAAACGGGGACCTACCTTAAACCCTTATTACTCATTCATATTTTGATGAATTAGGCTGATATTTTTTGAAAATGTATGTAAGGGATCCCCACTTCTCAAAAGGGTACTTGTTGAAATGTTGTGCTTCAAAACAGGAAGTGACGTCATCATTTTCACTATGGCAACATTTTACTTTATTCTTGGTTAATCACCTGAAAAGGGGCATTATGAGAAAAGGGCATTTGTGTCAGGGCACTAATTGTTAGAAAACAACATATAAAGTCCAAAGGGTGATAAAAATATTGTGAAAATAAAACAAATATGACAAGAAAGAGCAAAACATAGGAAAACGTGGCAAGTTTACTGACCAAAAGGGTAAGTGGAAATCCTTCCAAAATAGCATCAACAATCTTTCAATGATTAAAAACATAAATATTGTCAAGGCCTGTTACAAACAGAAGCTCAGACTATAGAAAGAGGCAAAAAGTGAAGTTTAATCCAAACGAACAGTCTATAGATATATTTTGGAGTAATAGTGTATGTCAGAAATTATAAACTAGTACCGTATGCTAGCAAAAAACACTTCTTGTAGTATAACAGCAGCAAAATCAGGATATGTTTGCGAAATAGTACTGACATCTTACCTCATATTACAGGCCATATGACCTAAAAATTACTCAAAATTGACCCCAATACTTAACCTGTTTGCTATCCATAATGAACTTATGTATCACAAACTATAAACAATGATTTGGAGCACATGAGAAGAAGTTTGAGGTCAGCATGGAAATATCTCTCATTGAATTATGAAATCCCTGCTTCACTTTATGGTATTTTACTGAAACTTGCGATCGTAAACATGGGAGGTAACTCTGGGTATTGCACTAAATTAGCATGACATTGGTGTTAGTATTGTGAACTGTGTTCTTCCCGTATTGATTTGACATATTAATCGTGTAAATCTATAATAGAGAAAAAAGTTACAACTGTTTATCATAGGTCCCCGTTTTTTTGGGACACCCTGTACTGTAATGTTTGTTTGGAAATCTTCCATGTTATCAAAGTAATCAAAATACATGTAATAAAAGGACAGAAATCAATTTGATTCAAAACCAGCTGAGGACATAAACAATATCAATAGTGTTTAATTGAACCCTTCCGTAACTTAAAATGCACCAAAATAGTTCACATTGTTTGATGACATGACAAATATAATTTAACATCTACAATAAGATACAGAGAATCTATCACTTGTGTTAAATCCATATACATTTATATGAATATGAAACGAGTTCTGGACATTTTTATAATTTATTAATAACATTTGCTAACAACGAGTATTATATAGATTCGAAGAGTATATATAATTTTATATATACATGTATATATCAATTGACAACAGAAGTTCGCAGCATTTTTTTGAACACAAATCCAGACCGTTATACTAGAAACGTACTCACTATATTAACCCGGATACAAGGGAAGTTACTTGTCGTGTGATATAGATAACGTTAATTATCGAACCAACATTGTTATGTTGTAAATGTCTTGTTTCTATCGAAGCCATACCAGTTGCGTAACATTAGTGCAACAATGTATGCAATCGCTTCAACATTACATGCAAGTGGTTAGTGCGCGTGTCGTCTAATCTGGCGACCCGGGTTCAAATCCAGATGGAGACACATTTATATGCCTGCCATGTTTCAGTAAAAATCCGTAAATCAAATAAAGTCTATGATCGGCATACATTGTGTATTGACGATTGTTCTCATCGACTGACTTTTATTAATGCAGTAAAAGAACTTTATCTCTACGTACACAGCTCTGCATGAATACATTCCCTCATCAGCGTTAGTGCATGTACATGTTTGGCTACACCCATCTGTCCATGTTTCATCCTGTGAGTAGTAGTGTCCTTTGTAAGAACAGAAACTACTGCCTGTAAATGAATTATGAGTTTAACAATCGCATCTCGTGGAAATAAATCAATATGACGTCCTAGAACTTCGATGTTGTGATGACGTCAAGACATACATGACGTCACTCAGTTAATGATTATTAATTGTAAAGTGAAGTACGAGTTTATACCCTTGTCAAATAGATTCAGAGACTTGATATATAGATTCAGAGACTTGATATATAGATTCAGAGACTTGATATATAGATTCAGAGACTTGATATATAGATTCAGAGACTTGATATATAGATTCAGATACTTGATATATAGATTCAGAGACTTGATATATAGATTCAGAGACTTGATATATAGATTCAGAGACTTGATATATAGATTCAGAGACTTAATATATAGATTCAGAGACTTGATATATAGACTATAATAGGTTTACGGCGTAATTATGATTAAATACTAGGGGTGTTTGAAAAGTAATGCAATTGTATGCATATCTTTGTAATTTCGGGATTTTCAGGTGTCAAATTTGGCATGTGGACCCTAGTAACTATTGTCTTTAATTGGGTAAAATTTGGTTTACTTTCATTGTTTGGTTTTCTCATAATGTAAGTTTAAAATATACTTACTAATGTACACTAAGCTTAAAACTGTTTGAAAAATGTATGGCAAAACTGACTGAAATTATGCCTTATAAAAAAGGACTAAACTGCAATAAAGTAACAAATTTATACATCTTTTTTTAAGATTTACAGACGTCGTGGGATGTCTTTAAGCAAAGTTTTTTGTGTTTAACATGTTTCAAAGCAGACCAACAGCACCTGGAAGACAACAACAAAAGTATCCAGTCGAAAACAACAACAAGCAAACACAATGTTGATAAAAAGTAGGATATTGCTCTCACAGCAGCAATATTGACAATCGAATAGTAAACTGATTGCACATACTCGATTTTCATTTGGCAGAAATTCTCAAAGTTAACAACAGTTGTACCACTTGGATACCTTGCTCACTACGTGGTGTCTAAAACGTCATCTTACCGGATATTTTAAATGCCAAAACATGTTTAATTTATACCCTAAACACTTTCAAAATACGTCTTTACGTAGCTTAATAGGTGGGGTAAACACAGCCTCACTATTATTTACGAAGACGGAAACAGACATACTATGTATTTGATATCTGAAATTCTAAGAAGCCCGTAAATAACACCCGTTCAGTGACGAAGGTAATTGCATTTGCGTTTGTCCGCCGGCCAAGGTCCTACTATTCAAATACCCGAATCAATGAGTAAATTTGTAATTAGTAGGTTCTACAGATAGTTTATGCAGGAAAAATCTAAGAAACATTTCAAATAGCTTCGATTTGTTAAGGAAACTGAACATTATGTCCCTTTCACATGAAAATGCCACTTTGCACAGGCATCTACTAAAGAGTCGTTTTGAGTTAAACACAGATAAATTGCTCGATTATCATCTTTATGCTACAGATCTAGTCCCCCGCAAATAGTTTTTTGTTCCTAGTCCTAAGTCGCATTCTGTATGGCGAAGGTACGTTTCCAGGAAGCATATGTAGGCAACAATATTGCAGTGCCTAAAAGTAGTACCTGTTGCAGACGCTGAAACAAGATTTTAATCATGAATTTAATAATAAAATCAGTAACCATCGTGAAGCGGAGATTTCAATGAAGATTTTCAGTGCCTTTCATTGAAATCGGTTCAGTCAATAAAAAGTTAAAGAGCAAATTGCATTACGTTTTGAACACCCCTCGTATACCCGGCCCGGCTCAAATAAGTATGCGAGATTTGACTTCAACACTGAATGTTTTGGTTGAATTGGAAGTCGAAAATAGTCCCATGCAATGTGATCAAATGACCGTGTAAAGCTGACATAACCTAATAAGGCTGTAGTTTATATGACGGGGTGATTTCGCCTAATAAAGGTCTAGTGGTAGGATATTTATTTGAAATAACGGCTTGAAGCGTATATATTTATATACACCGTGTTTGCACGCGGAGTGTTGAAGCGTAGATATATATACACCGTGTTTGCACGCGGAGTGTTGAAGCGTAGATATATATACACCGTGTTTGCACGCGGAGTGTTGAAGCGTAGATATATATATATACACCGTGTTTGCACGCGGAGTGTTGAAGCCTAGATATATATACACCGTGTTTGCACGCGGAGTGTTGAAGCGTAGATATATATACACGGTGTTTGCACGCGGAGTGTTGAAGCGTAGATATATATACACGGTGTTTGCACGCGGAGTGTTGAAGCGTAGATATATATACACCGTGTTTGCACGCGGAGTGTTGAAGCGTAGATATATATACACGGTGTTTGCACACGGAGTGTTGAAGCGTAGATATATATATACACCGTGTTTGCACGCGGAGTGTTGAAGCGTAGATACCGTGTTTGTACTCGGAGTGTGTTCATCGGGATATTAAAGAACACTTCGGAATGAGCAATTATCACCTAGAATTTAGATACTGATGGAATAATGACACATGGGTGTAATCATGTACTATATCATAATATTACAGCAAGGGCAATGTATATAGTAAGTAGATTTCTCACCACCAGTAGTCGGGTGCCGATGGTAGTACTCCCAACGCCAATAGTCAGGTCCATCTATCATCTGGCTACCACAATCAGGTGTAGCACAACACTCACCAGCAGCCTTATATAGTCTACACCCAGGTGGCAAGTTGGTATACATAGGGCATCTGGTAGTAGAAACGTTAAAAAATTAACAGTTATCGATGTCTGCTTTCAGCAATTCAGTCGCCCTTTGAATTTTATAAATAACATCCCTATCAGGAAAATTAAAAACCCCACAACATCATCACAAACAACAACATCATCACAAACAACAACATCATCACAAACAACAACATCACCACAAACAACAACATCATCACAAACAGGAACGTCATCACAAACAACAACATCATTACAAACAGCAACGTCATCACAAACAGCAACATCATCACAAACAACAACATCATCACAAACAACAACATCATCACAAACAACAACATCATCACAAACAACAACATCATCACAAACAACAACATAATCACAAACAACAACATCATCACAAACAACAACATCATCACAAACAACAACATCATCACAAACAACAACATCATTACAAACAACAACATCATCACAAACAACAACATCATCACAAACAACAACATCATCACAAACAACAACAACATCACAAACAACAACATCATCACAAACAACAACATCACAAACAACAACATCATCACAAACTAATGAAATAGAAATATTAGAAACAACAAAGAAAGTAACAAAAATATATTATTTTATTTGCAGCAAACGTCAATTTGCTTGACAAAACAAATACAGTTATTGCGACAATGCGCCGTGCCATTTTTATTGTTTGACGTAAAGTGACGTAATCATAGACGTTTTCTCGCCCAGCAGCGCCGTTGCTATTTACAAATATATGATTTGGAATTCTAAAAAAGACCGTGGTGTTGGCCTACTTTTGTATATTAAACTAACTATAAAATAAAAGTCATTTAATTTTTTGCAAAGAATGATAATGACAATATTTCATATGACATACAATCAATCTATTAATAAACTGTTTGATAAATACATTACAGATACTGTTGCTCTCACACACAGCTTTGCCATTTGATAACAACAAGTGTATTAAGCTGCACCCAGTTTCTTTGACCATGTTCAGACATAAAATATAACATATTGAAGCATTTCTTGACTAGTCTATCACACGCTTTGCAGATAAAATGTACATTGGATGTCGAAGACAGACGGTGAGACCCCTAAAGCAGCGGCATTTATGGTACGCTTGTTTTCACACATGTAACGTTTATACAGACATAGTTATGTATTATTTCATTAGATGTTTATCTTTGAGCACCTCATAGTTCAGCGCAATATAATAGAACAGGTACAATTGTGTGTCAAATTCGAACTGCGCGAAATGTTTACACACTACGGAGGTAAAAGTTTAGGTGACATTTTGGTGCAGTAAAACACAACATATTTGCAACATTAGAATCTAAATAATGAATACATAGCTGTGTTATATTGTGTTAGATTTATGAAATGGTACAAAATCCGGTCTTGAAGAGGTGACCGGTGTTTTAAGAATCCCAATCGGCGCACCTCGGACAATTCTTAGACGAATCATCTATCTGACATAAATATAACGTCGCCTTTATTCAAACAGTTTTCAGCAAAGTCAGAACGGCTGTGTTAACATGTTAAAAATGGAATTTGCAGCACTGATTAAACATCTTGCTTATAAATAAACTCTTAACTCTTATGACTACCGGCATAAATTGCCAAAGGTGGTGGCGTTCCGAGACATCCAAGATGGCGTCCAAGATTGCCGTCATTTTTGATAACTACCTCTGTATACACATTTGAAAATAGCAAGAATATGATAATATTCTTTGAAAATATTTTCATTATATATGATAGACAAAACCAATGTCTTTTAAATATACCCTGTTCAGAATATTCTGAGGTCAATTTCAAGGTCATTTTTCAGTAAAAACACCAAAAAGAACATAAAAAACACCATTTTACTAGATAACGTTTTTGTTTGTATAAAATTCATATTCATCAGATATCCTAATCACTTATTTTAACATAGTGTCGTGTTCGCTTGATCAAATAAAACTAATTTGAAACACTTTGGACTTCAAATAATGGAGATATACCGTTTAGTAGGTCATATATTACGATTTTCTTACCCCACCCACCAATTTTATACAGGAGTCTGAATCGCGTATTTTGAAAGATTCAATGAATTACTCTGCCACAATGAAGAGTAGAAGTATCATAAATGCAAAAAAGTATACATTGATGGTAGTGTGTGTCTATAATCTTTTAAAAAATCCAAGATGGCGTCCAACATGGCCGCCATTGTTTGAAATGAAATCAACCTTAGAATGATTTAAAATGCAATTTCATCTATTATCTTTGCCATTTGAATAGTATTTATTTACAAAGCCTATCCAAATTGACCATTGAAATGCAGGTTTACATTCAATAGTATGAATAAAACTATTTTTTGAATAATTTCGGGGCTCAAGTAATGAAGACATACTGTCTAATTTGTACCACATGCATTAATTGCCCCACTCACCAGTTTCATGCAAGAAATGTGTACTCATACATTTTTAAATAATGTTTAATAATGTTAATTATGTTTTTTTAAAAAGTTGATTATCATAAAACATGTACATTGGCATTCAAAACTGATTTTTTATGTAGGTAAAGAACCACTAAATGCATCCGCGGACCAAGTGGTGATACACTCAAGTAGTCCTTAAAAAACTTTGGTTTGCCTGTAAATGGAGATATTTCTTGACAAATGTGGAGTTGAATGATGAAATTGAGTTCAAATGGTTGGTAAATACGCATGTGGTGTAGTAAAACTGTAATATTTGTATTATTCCGCTATTTTGTTCCTGATACCAAAGTGAAAGTAGACTAGGATAAAACCCAGAACTTATAAATCCGGACATGCGTAAAACGGATAGACCGCGTTCGAAGGACAAAAACTTTCTTAGAAGGTACATGACCCCCTTTTTTATTGCATTATTTTGAAGCTTAAATGCCCCTCTTTACAATGATATGTGTGGTTCAGGTGGCCATAGACCAAAAAAAGTTGAAAATTGGGGTCTACTATGGGCACTTTACATTGAGCTATAGAGCAAATTTATTTGGTGGTTTCTAACCTGTATGAAATCCCCAATAAAAATCCAAGATGGCGTCCAAAATGGCCCCCATACTATAGAACAACAGTTGCATAGCATTTAGCAGACTTCAAATACATAGTAGCAATTTTTCAGGTAAAATGTCTACAAAAGTAGAACATGAACTGATAATCAACTACCACAATGTCCTTGTGTGATTTCAATATGATGTATAGACTTGCTATCATACGTTTCGTAAGGGGTAATGTGGAGCAGGAAATCCAAGATGACCGCCATAAATGATCAATCCTCATATCATATGTTGAAATTACTATGATGCTGTGTCATAAATGTATGTAAAGATAAGTAAATACTTGCTCCCTACTCATTTGCTGCTATGTGTCCAATAATCATACTATACTCGTCATTTTGAAGTTAGTTGCAAGGTCATTTCAAGATCAATGCTTGAAAAATAGTATTACTGGTGGTGATTAGTGCCGCACGATAATGTAGGTCCTTGACCGGGTGCTTTTATTAGATGGTGGTGCAGTAACAAATTGAATTGGTATATTTGTTGTAGGTTGTTACCCCATTAGGTCTGGAATTGGTGTACATGCATTATATACAGATAGTGGTGAGATAACTACATATGACATTGGGTATACATGCATTTGATGGTTGATCATACCCCATGTGTAATGTTTGGTGGTACATGATGCCAGATACAGCCTAAATTTGTGTATTGGGTAATAGTGTATAGCATTTTGGATACTAGATATGTATATTCAGTTGTGGTGGAACCAATATGACCTGAAATGGGCGTATTAGATATTGGTGAGACACAGGGCGCTGAATGTGTGTAATGAGTAATGATGAACCCCATAGGATAGGCAAATACTACACTTGTTTATTTCTAGATGGTTATTTTCCCCATTATGACCTGTAATAGTGTATAACGTGGTGGTATATACCCCTTGTGACTTTGAGCAGATGTATTTAGTGGTACTTTAGTCTCTATACCCCCTTCTTTTGTGTTTGTGAGTACCTGATCTGACATAATACAGTATATAATGAGTGTGAATGCATATACTTGGTAGTTCAAAGTACCACACAATACATTGAATGGGTGTAATTGTTGAAGTGAGTACCTGTAATAAGTACTCACTCAATAGGACATACATGTAATAGTATGTAATTGGTGGGTGTTTGCTGGCATCCCAAACAGCTTAAGATGTGTTTATAATGTGCTAGATAGTTCTCTATAGGACCTTTGGTGGGTGTATTTGATGCAGGCTGTTACCAGAAAGAGCATCAAATGGGTGTACAATGTGTATGGTGGTGGAAAGCTCACTTTAATTGGTGTATTTGGTGCAGGTTATTACCCCACATGACATAATAATAATGACTTTATTTTACGAGGTTAAAACATTTGCATAAAAACACAATCTTCCAATCGGACCTCAACATGAATATAAAACAAACATACACAGTTAACTTAACAAATGAAATGCAGTAAATAAAACATAATTATTAGACATGAGGGATGAGAAAAGATAATGTTGTATAAATCCATAGCTTAATTATTAAAATAAACGCTATGGTAACAAGACAAAATACTTGATTTATATATATACAGTGTACAGGCAACTTGATATTAAGTATAATATTTACAATGATTCTAAAAGATTCTGTTGGTAGTTCCAATCTGAAAACTTCCATCGTATGTACATTCTTTTGAATTGCTCTAGAGTGTTTGAAGTTTTTATATTGAAAGGTATATTTTCCCAGAGTCTTGGTCCAGAATAATTTAATGACTTTTGAAAGAATTCCTTTTTTGGTTTTCGTTTTTGTAGTAATTTTTGACTGGAAGACCTAAGGCCTGAATCTTTAACATATTTAAATTTATTCGAGATATATTTGGAACATTTTGGATTGTTAATATCAAGAGATTTGTAAATCGCATAACTTTTTTGTAATCAACACGTTCTGGAAATGTCACCCATTTAAGTTGCTTGAAGAGATCATAGAAAGGTGTATCATATGGTTTGTCTAAAATTATTCTAACCGCCCTCTTTTGAAATTTTATCAAATCATCTTGCAATTTGAAGGGTGTATTTGGTTTTGGTGAGTGCCCCACAGGGAATTGAATTGATGTACATTTCTGCATTTAGTGTATGTGTGTACCGAAAAAGGTCTGATATGGGTATACTAGAAGTTGTAAATGTCACTATAGGACCTTGATTGGGTAAATTTGGTTCAGAATATTATCCCGCATGGCGGAGAAGGTCCAATAAGCAAAAAACTGTGTGTATGAGAAATACCAAATATGGCACTGAATTTGTGTATTTGGTGTTAGTGCGTATCACATATGGCAATAGAAGGGAGTATTGGGTGGCTGTGAGTACAACAAAGGGGATTGAATAGTAGTATTGGTCGCATATGACTAACACATGGTCACTGAATTAGGGCATTGAGCGGTTGTTCAACATTGGGCACTGAATTATGCTATTGGGTGGTTGTGAGTACAACATTGGGCAATGAATGAGGGTATTGGGTGGTTGTGAGTACAACATTGGGCACTGAATGAGGATATTGGGTGAATGGAGTGTACCACATAGGGCACTGACTGAAGGTATTTGGGGGTTATGAGTACTGCATTGGGCACTAAAAGAGGGTATTGTGCGGTTGTGAGTACTACCTTTGGAATTGAATGAGCGTATTGGGCGGCTGTGAGTACCACATGGGGCATTTAATGAGAGTAGTTGATGGGTGTGAGAACCACATTAGGCATTGAATAGGAATATTGGGATGTTGTGAGACTGTGAGTACCACATAAGGCATTGAATAGGATTATTGGGTTGTTGTGAGTACCACATGGTGCATTGAATGAGGGTATTGGGCGGTTGTGATTGTCACATAAGGCATTGAATAGATTTATTGGGTTGTTGTGAGTATTACATGGGGCATTGAATTAGAATATTTGGCGTTTGTTTGTACCACATAAGACACTAAATAGGAGTATTGGGCTGTTTAGAGTACCATATAGGGTATTGAATAGGATTATTGATTGGTTGTGAGTACCAAATCAAGCATTTTCAAATATGAATGTTGGGTAGTTGCGAGTACCACATTGGGCATTGAATGCATGTGTATTTGGTGATTGTGAGTACCACATACCTTAAATGGAAGTATTAGGCGGTTGTGAGTACCACAAAGGGCATTTGAATAGTGCATTGGGTGCTGTTGGATACACTTAAAGACCTAAAGAGGTGTTTTACGTAGTGGTGAGGTCACTTTATAATTATATTATATGTTATAGTGGTTGGTGTCCCATAATGACTTTAATTAATTAAAAGTCGCTAACGCTTTATACCCATCATCACTAAAACGCCTATCAAAGCCTTATGAGCTGTACTTCCTTCCGGGTTATATGCCAAGACGATTCTGAATACTTATTACCACATAATTGTCTATCGAATAACTAATGAGGTACTTACCTGCAACAAAAAGTACATAATCAAGGACCTGTTATTAACATACCACTAGCCGATACCGGTACATTAATTTCAGGACATTTTCTTTGCACATGATTTCTCAATACATCAATTCAATACCTTATGGTGTTTTGCTTACCACCATCAAATACACACAATCATTGGGTACTCCAAACCACCAAGTACACACACACATACATTATGTCACATAGGGAAAACAGTACCACCATGTAAACGTACAATTTGAAGATGTATTTGGTACTCACAAACATTAAATGCACTTATTCAAAGTTCTGAAGGCTACGCACCACCACCTAACACACTAATATCAGTCTTTATGTGGCATCAAGTATCACCAGATAATATATAGATGTACATATACGTTAAGTGTCATAATATCTATGGTATATTCTTAGTTCCAGGTGTAGTGATGTACTGTTGCGAATATCCCAGTCTATTATAAACTATAGACCAGTATATTATAAACTAAATCGTCTATTATATTTCAAGGTATGAAGTATAAGTCCCAAACACTCGTATAAAGTTCTACGTATTTTATCAACTTCCAATAACCAAGTCTAAATAGTTATGATAAAAGTATGCATGTACTAACAAAAAAGTAATTGTCTGCTATATATCCAACAGAAGTGTCAGAGGATGATGAGAAGGACGTATTCTACGACATGCTACAGAAGTGTCAGAGGATGATGAGAAGGACGTATTCTACGACATGCTACAGAAGTGTCAGATGATGATGAGAAGGACGTATTCTACGACATGCTACAGAAGTGTCAGAGGATGATGAGAAGGACGTATTCTACGACATGCTACAGAAGTGTCAGAGGATGATGAGAAGGACGTATTCTACGACATGCTACAGAAGTGTCAGATGATGATGAGAAGGACGTATTCTACGACATGCTACAGAAGTGTCAGATGATGATGAGAAGGACGTATTCTACGACATGCTACAGAAGTGTCAGAGGATGATGAGAAGGACGTATTCTACGACATGCTACAGAAGTGTCAGAGGATGATGAGAAGGACGTATTCTACGACATGCTACAGAAGTGTCAGAGGATGATGAGAAGGACGTATTCTACGACATGCTACAGAAGTGTCAGAGGATGATGAGAAGGACGTATTCTACGACATGCTACAGACGACGGTTGAAGCCACTTCAGTTAATGATGTTCTTCCTGTTCTCGGAGACCTCAGTGCTAAAGTAGTTCAAGACAATACAGGACGGGAATCCACTATGGGCACACAAGGGTTGGGTATCAGAAACAACAATGGCAAGAGACTGTTTAAACTGAGTGAAGAAAACAACTTAGTCATTGGATGACACAATGTTCTCCCACAATGACATACACAAGTGTACATGGAAATCTCCAGACGCTGACATAAAACAATCAAATCGACCATGTCATCATCAACAGACGTTGGATGGGGACTCTGCAAGATGTGCTACATGTAGCAATGAGGGGAACAGACGTAGGAAGTGATCACACACTCGTTATAGCTTCACTGAGACTCCAATTGAGAATAGTGAAGAAGAATACAGAAAAAGGAAGCCTCGTCTATATGTGGAGAAGCTAAAGGGTCCACTGATCAAAGGAAGTTTTCAGCTAGAGCTGCGGAATATGTTCAGTTTTATTGAAGACCAACAAGAAATGGACAGTTATACGTTCAATCAGAGGATTCTAGATGCTGGACAAACGATTTTAGGACATAAACGCAGGAAATAAGAAGAATGGATATCCAGGAGTAAATGGATAAAATAGACTAAATGGATAAAATAGACGAAAGAAAAGAAGTAAAGAAAAAGCTTGTACAAGCAAAGTCAGGGCGACTAAAGCAACACGTGAAGGATGCCTACAGAGTGCTGGATAATGATGTGAAGAGGCATGCCAAGAAAGACAAAAGATAGTTCTTTGAAGACCTGGCTACCAATGTAGAATGTGCGGCATCAAGACAGGACATGGGCACTCTGAACAGGATTACCAAAAAACACTGACAGGAGGTTTACATCCACTGATACAGTTGTGAAGAGCCATGAAGGGGAAGTCATAACTAGCGATGATGAGAAGCTCAAACGCTGTAAACAACATTTAAAGCTGTCCTCAACCGAGATGACCCTTCTACCGAGGCAAACATTCCACCATCAGAGGAGGTCCGCAACATTGACATACAGCCACCTACAGAACAGGTCAGAGCAGCTATCAGAAGGCTAGAAAATGGAAAGTCTCCAGGACCTTCACAGAATCCCTGGAAGACCTTGATCTTGCTGGTGACATTACTCTTAGTACTGCGCTACCAAGACATTCAAGCCAAGTCAGAGAAAATCGCATCACAAGGTATGAAGATTGGGCTCAACATCAATGCCAGGAAGACCAAATTCATGAAAATCAATGCACGGACGGCTCACTCAGACATCCATCAACAACAGTGCAATTGAGAAGTAACCCTGGGAAGCAAAGTGACAAATGATGGCAACTCCGTAAAAGATGTCAACAGCCGGATAACAAAAGCCCGAGGCGCATTTGCATTTACTTTTATGCTTTCTTTGTGATATTGTACTTGTAATATTGTAACCACCTTGTTACTTGCTTACATGTATGATATCCTATTTTAAATACATATTTAGTTAAATATAATATATACATGTTATACATGTTAAAAGTAATATATATTGCAAGGTTTAATAAATGTATGCTGAAATAATTTGTACAGATATGTCAATGTTTGTTAATACTTTATGTTTGTTATAAATGTCGGACAATAGCTATACATAGCTAAGATTTTTTTGTTGTAAATGAAATCCGACTTAAAATAAAGATTGTATTGTCTTGTATTTCATTTGCTGCCTTACATAAAATCAGGACTGCCTCCCAACTCAAGACATCAACTAAGTTGATGATGTTCAAGACCAATGTACTGGCTGTTTTGTTGTATGGCTCAGAGTCATGAAAGGTCACCCAGTCTATCAGCAGTAAGCTTGATGTTTTCCAAAGAATATGCCTTAGACGAATTATTAGGATCTTTTTGGCAGATCATCATCTCCAATGTAAATCTTCACCGTATCACCGCTACCACAGCACTTCCAGTACAGATCTAGCGTAGAAGATGGCGTTAAAGTGGATATGTCATCAGGATGAAAGACGTAGCCATTCCAAAAGTGGCCATGAGGTGGACACCAGTTAGAAGAAGGAAAAATGGGAGACATAAAGCGCGAAGAGGATTGAGTTTATCAGAGTTACATATCAGATTCATTGATTGAGTGGGGGGGGAGCTACAAGATATGGATTGTTCAACTGAGCAGCATACATCAACCAAAATGAAGAAATCGCTGAAATCCTGTGCAAGCATTTTAGCAGGTTTACCAGTTGGCAACACAACTTCTTTTTCTTCACCTTTCAGATGATTAGTTATCTTGAATAACATTTTCAGATCACGCCCACAGGACTCTACCTTATCTGTGTAACAGGATATTTCAACATTTTGTTGACTACCGAACATTGATTCCTTTATATTTCATTATCTATTGTCAATTTAGATTTTCGCCATTTTTGCTCAAAATTTCGACTCAGATGTTTGGCGTCATGTAGATCATCAGTGTACCATGGACAGGAGGGTCTTAAAACTATTGTTCTAGATTTAAGGGTAGCATGCTTGTCAATAAGTGATGAAAGCCCATGGGTATATACCTCGACTAGTTCATCAACATCTGATATGTGCAGCCCACTGTTCAAAATATCTGAGGATTCAATGTCTTTCTTAGATTTGCTGTTTTTCTTATAGGAGCAGATTAATCAGCGCAAGCTTTAAATACTACTGCAAAATGATCACGAGATGTCTTTCCACTGTTGTCAGGTAGACCGGGATCAGATATTTCTACATGTGAGACAGAAGTGTCATTGTCTCTTGTGATTACCACATCCAATGTGTGACCAGCCACGTGGGTTGCCCTAGTGACGTGCTGTCGCAGGCCGCAAGATTCAAGAATACTTGTGAACTTCACAGTGTTTAAATTCAATAGATTGTCTGGGTGGATGTTCAAATCCCCAACAACTATGATGTGACTTTCTGTTGTTACAAGTTTGGCCAGAAAGGATGGTCACTCATTTTCCAGAAAAGTACTAGTTTTTAGGCCATTTTAACAAGTTGGTGGTGGTCTATACACAACAGCTAGACGCAGAGAATAGTATGAACAGTGAGAGAAGTATGAAGTTGAATATTTAATGAAGTTTTGTAGACAACTGCAATTCCACCAGTATTTTATATTAAAGGGTATAGAGCTATATTCTAACAGTTATTCAATGTCAAAATAATTACTTGCATCGTTTTTATTATGATACTAGACTACCTAAATTGAAAATTAAAACTTTGGATGGGTTCCGTGTACTTTGATTCAATCGTCGAAAAATAGACGATTCTCATAGTTTCATAGGGTGTTCTAGAACACTTTCGTATGAAAATAGACAGTTAGCATGTCAAATTAATCACAGAGTTTCTGTTAAATTGAAGCGAAAAATGATCTAATGGATTCGAAAGCATAATTGTTTTTCGGTTTTTGAAACTTAAAAAAAATATTTTGCGGTATAGCTCTATACACTTTAAGATATTTTGAAAATATGTACTGTGATAATTTGCTTTCAAATTCTATGAAAAATGTTCTCGGTGTTAAAAAAAGCAACTAATGAAGCTGTGTGTGGTCAGATTGGAAACTTTCCCATGTATGTAGATGTTAGATATTAGGCCTATTACATATATATATATTTTAGTTAAGTATTGTAAACGCATTTCCTCCGGTAATGTCAGTGACCTACTTTATGCTGCATTTGAGGAACGTAAGCAATTACATCTTAATAAAAATCGTGTTGGTTTGATTATGTTCAACACTGTCTCAAGTTCATATTTATGTCGGTTTCTGATTTGTTCAAAGAAAGACATGTTAAAATCTGTTAAATTTTACACGACATGAAAACGTAATTACATAAATATTACAAGGTCAACAATCAATATATTGCTAATATAAAGAACAGTAGAAATATATCAGAATATCACACGAGTTTACAGTGTGTTATGTATATCTACAAACATAAATATAGTCAGCGGTCAAAACATGCATAATGATTACTAATTCTGGTTAACTTATTCATTAATTATTAAAGATACTAGTCAATATTTCACATACAGCGGGAGAGGTACCAACAAAACACTTTATCCATAGTACATATACTACTGATTTCAAATTCCAAAAGCTTTAAAACATACATAGCTAATCGTCTATAAATATTAACATTTTGAGAGGTTAACAATTATATAATTTTTCTATCATAAACAATTATTACATATTTAACAGGTTGCATTATCGTTATCTTTAACCAATACCTAATTACATTTACTGAGTACCTACATGAAAATGTCCTTCTACCATAAATAAAGTTATTCTGTGTTTGCCTTCTCACTCCTAATACTTCTTTACAAAATATCAATGCAATGTGGGGAGCGATAGTATAGGTAGTGTACGCGCCTCGGGATCGGGAGTTCCCGGGTTCATCCCTCGTCTGAACCACTGAGCAAGAATAACCCACATGTTCAACTCTGTCTGTCCGTCCGTCCGTCCGTCCGTCCCGTCCCGTCCCGTCCCGTCCCGTCCCGTCCGTCCGTCCATCCGCCCCTATTGAAACTGGGATCACTAGGTCAAAGGTCAAGATCACTGCGACATTGAGTGTGAAAATTAGTTTCCGATCGATAACTCGTCAACGGATTGACCGATGGGCCTGATACTTCACAGGTACATTCGCCTTGGACACTAGATGACCCCTATTGAAATTGGGGTCACTAGGTCAAAGGTCAATGTCTTCCCGATAACTCACCAACTGCTGTTACTGACACATTGTTGGGTATAAACTGTCAAAACATGCCATGAAGTGCATCACACTTAGAGGTCAAACTCTTTGTTAAAATTATAGATAAGAGAACCATCAGCCATAAAACTATAATATTCTCAACTCATTCACTATAACAATGATTAAACAGAAGTACATAATATGTTACTGTGTTGACAAAAAAGCAACCAGTGACTATGTCTCCCTTACCTAATAAGATTAATACTCATGATCAGTTTTGTTGCACAAAAATCTGTGTCAAGGCCCTGTTTGGGGGGGGGGCATATGTCTCCGACCGCGGAGCTCTTGTTAAAATACATTTCCCCTATTCACATTGAATTTGATTATCTATGAAATCTATGTTATCGGAATCGGTTTACATGATGAAGTAGTAAACCGGTCCCTAACCATAAACACATGACCCTAAACGGATTATTTTATCTCATCACCATAGTGACAGAGTCAAAACAACATCAGAATTATTTTTACGAATATAAGCCGGCGGCGTTAATATTTCGCGGATCTGGTATCACACGTGTTGGAAAACATTATTCCGTCATTTGTTATTACATGGAATATCCCGTTATTTGTGTAATATAAAAGGAGGACATCATACCTGTTTCTGCATTTGTAATATCCAATGGAAGCATCTTCACATGTACAATTATAATCACAACCGTCATACCATGTCTCTCCCTGGGTATAGTTCGCATCTTTGTACTCACACACTGAAGAGAAACAATGAACCAGAACTATAAAAGTGAAAAAGTTTGGCAGGTAAATTTTTTATACAGGTTTTGGAAATCTTGAGAGTGCTCCGACTGCTCTAACTTTCTCATGCCATTTACTGGCATTATGTATGTATATAATGCTGTGTTATCATAGCCTGATAGAGTTAAAATAGTATACAATGTGGTATTCTAGCATTGTTTGGATGCTTGGACCAACACTTGTCAGATTAAGTAAAAGCGTTTGTAAAAAAACAGTAGCAAAATATGTTGTTATGATGCACGTTTGACCATAATAACATTTCTAAATAACTAACTCAGTGTTGTTTATGAATTTGTATCTTTATGCTGCAGTCTGTTCAAAGTTGAATAATAACAGTTAGAAACATCAGCTCGTCCGTCAGAGAAACAGTTTATCTTGTGTTAATTACAGTCAGACGCCCCCTATTCTTTTAAACGGGACAAATTTATCATAAGTGTTACTTATTAAATCAACAAAGGTGTGTATATCTATATTTATGAAACTTGAAGATGTAACTTTTGATCACATAATGTTTCTTGTTAACTTGAATGAATAAATAAATAAAGGTTGTTTTACTAGTCATGATGCCAAAGTGTGACTTCTACTCAAATGTCGAATTGTGTATATCTGATTCCATGTATTTCAGCCTGTTGACTGCTTAGACATACAGTATTCATGAAACGGTTTTTAAACCAAATATAGTACATTCATTGCCTGGTAAATCATACGCTGTCTACATTAATAACAAGCAACCATACGCTGTCTACATTAATAACCAGCAACCATACGCTGTCTACATTAAAAACACAATCATACGCTGTCTACATTAATAACAAGCAACCATACGCTGTCTACATTAATAACACACAATCATACGCTGTCTACATTAATAACAAGCAACCATACGATGTCTACATTAATAATACACAATCATACGCTGTCTATATTAATAACAAACAATCATACACTGCCTATATTAATAACAAACAATCATACACAGTCTACATTAATAACAAACAATCATACTCTGCCTACATTAATAACAAACAATCATACGCTGCCTACATCAATAACAAACAACCATACTCTGCCTACATTAATAACAAACAATCATACGCTGCCTATATTAATAACAAACAACCATACACAGTCTACATTAATAACAAACAATCATACACTGCCTATATTAATAACAAACAACCATACACAGCCTACATTAATAACAAACAATCATACACTGCCTATATTAATAACAAACAATCATACACTGCCTACATTAATAACAAACAATCATACACTGCCTACATTAATAACACACAATCATACACATCAGTAAAGTATGTTATATGGAAGGCGCAATGTTAGGAAACAGTGCAATATAACTACATATAAAAGTTCGTACCTGGAGCAAGGGGATCGAGTGTAGTAGTAGTGACTGAAATATAAGTGTCAAACATTAGCATTGGCTGTATAATTATATTCTACATGTCTTCTTGTAAGGCGTATTGATTATTTTAAACATGCATTCAGTCAAATGTTAACTAGTTATGTTAATGCTCGAAAACTTAATTTATTCAAATAAACAAGTGAGTATTGATCAGCTTCAACATTATACAAACAACACATTATCCCATTATCGAAACAGAGTCAGATGGAGGATATTCGTCAATGGCCTATGCTGCCCAGCGGAGCAAAGGGCCTAAGTAAGTAAGTAAATTATCCCATGCTCGCATCAATTAATGAAAATGTATATTGTTTTGATTTGTTGATGCTTGATTGATTGTCCATGCGGTGAGTAGCTATCCTTGTGGTGTGTAGCTGTCCTTGTGATGTGTAGCTGTCCTTGTGGTTTGTAGCTGTCCTTATGGTGTGTAGCTGTCCTTGTGGTGAGTAGCTGTCCTTGTGGTGTGTAGCTGTCCTTGTGATGTGTAGCTGTCCTTGTGGTGAGTAGCTGTCCTTGTGGTGTATAGCTGTCCTTGTGGTGAGTAGCTGTCCTTGTGATGTGTAGCTGTCATTGTGGCATGTAGCTGTCCTTATGGTGTATAGCTGTCCTTATGGTGAGTAGCTGTCCTTATGGTGTGTAGCTGTCCTTGTGATGTGTAGCTGTCCTTGTGGTGTATAGCTGTCCTTGTAGTGTGTAGCTGTCCTTGTGGTGAGTAGCTGTCCTCGTGGTGAGTAGCTGTCCTTGTGGTGTGTAGAAGTCATTGTGATGTGTAGCTATCCTTGTGATGTGTAGCTGTCCTTGTGATGTGTAGCTGTCCTTGTGATGTGTAACTGTCCTTGTGGTGTGTAGCTGTCCTTGTGATGTGTAGCTGTCCTTGTGATGTGTAGCTATCGTTGTTTCTTTTTTCCTATCTGTCGGATATTAAACCGATATGTTTGAATTAATCACATTACATGTTGTCAGTGTACAATTACGTTACATGTTTCAGTGTACAATGACGTTATATTTTTCAGTGTACAATGACATGACATGTTGTCAGTGTACATTGACGTGACATGTTGTCAGTATACAATGATGTTACATGTTGTCAGTATCCAATGATGTTACATGTTGTCAGTGTACATTGACGTGACATGTTGTCAGTGTACATTGACGTGACATGTTGTCAGTATACAATGATGTTACATGTTGTCAGTATACAATGACGTTACAGGTTGTCAGTGTACAATGACGTTACATGTTGCCAGTATACAATGATGTTACATGTTGTCAGTGTACATTGACGTTACATGTTGTCAGTATACAATGACGTTACATGTTGCCAGTGTACAATGACGTTACATGTTGTCAGTATACAATGACGTTACATGTTGTCAGTATACAATGATGTTACATGTTGTCAGTATCTAATGATGTTACATGTTGTCAGTATACAATGACGTTACATGTTGTCATTGAACTATGACGTTACATGTTGTACGATGATGTTACATGTTGTCAGTGTACAATGACGTGACATGTTGTCAAGTAACAATGAGGTTAGATGTTGCTAGTGTATAATGACGATACATGTTGTCAGTGTACGATGACGTTACATACACAGCCTGCATTTATAACAAACAATCATATACAGCCTACATCAATTACAAACAATCATACACAGCCTGCATTTATAACAAACAATTATACGTTGCCTACATCAATAACACACAATCATACACAGCCTGCATTTATAACAAACAATCATACACAGCCTGTATTTATAACAAACAATCATACACAGCCTGCATTTATAACAAACATTCATACACAGCCCACATCAATAACACAATCATACACAGCCTGCATTTATAACAAACAATCATACACTGCCTACATTAATAACACACAATCATAAACAGTCTGCATTTATAACAAACAATCATAGACTGCCTACATTAATAACAAACAATCATACACAGCCTACATTAATAACACACACTCATACACTGCCTACATTAATAACAAACAATCATATACAGCCTACATTAATAACACACAATCATACACATCCTGCATTTATAACAAACAACCATACACAGTCTGCATTTATACAAAAACAATAATACACAGCCTACATCATAACACACAATCATACACAGCCTGTATTTATAACAAACAGTCATACACAGCCTACATCAATAACACAATCATCGGAGCCTGCATTTATAACAAACAATCATACAATGCCTACATTAATAACACACAATCATACACAGCCTGTATTTATAACAAACAATCATACACAAACTGCATTAACAACACACAATCATACATTGCCTACATTAATAACACACACTCATACACTGCCTACATTAATAACAAACAATCATACACTGCCTACATTAATAACAAACAACCATACACTGCCTACATTAACAACAAACAATCATGCACTGCCTACATTAATAACAAACAACCATACACTGCCTACATTAACAACAAACAATCATGCACTGCCTACATTAATAACAAACAACCATTCACAGCCTATATTAATAACAAACAATCATACACTGCCTACATTAATAACAAACAATCATACACACCAGTAAAGTATGTTATATGGAAGGCGCAATGTTAGGAAACAGTGCAATATAAATACATATAAAAGTTCATACCTGGAGCAAGGGGATCGAGTGTTGTAGTAGTGACTGAAATATAAGTGTCAAACATTAGCATTGTCTGTATAATTATATTCTACATGTCTTCTTGTAAGGCGTATTGATTATTTTAAACATGCATTCAGTCAAATGTTAACTAGTTATGTTAATGCTCGAAAACTTAATTCATTCAAATAAACAAGTGAGTATTAATCAGCTTCAATATTATACAAACAACACATTATCCCATTATCGAAACAGAGTCAGATGGAGGGAATTCGTCAATGGCCTATGCTCCCCAGCGGAGCAAAGGGCCTAAGTAAGTAAGTAAATTATCCCATGCTCGCATCAATTAATGAAAATGTATATTGTTTTGATTTGTTGATGCTTGATTGATTGTCCATGTGGTTAGTAGCTATCCTTGTGGTGTGTAGCTGTCCTTGTGAGGAGTAGCTGTCCTTGTGTTGTGTAGCTGTCCTTGTGATGTGTAGCTGTCCTTGTGATGATTAGCTGTCCTTGTGATGTGTAGCTGTCCTTGTGAGGAGTAGCTGTCCTTGTGATGTGTAGCTGTCCTTGTGGTGAGTAGCTATCCTTGTGGTGTGTAGCTGTCCTTGTGGTGAGTAGCTGTCCTTGTGATGTGTAGCTGTCCTTGTGGTGTGTAGCTGTCCTTGTGGTGTGTAGCTGTCCTTGTGATGTGTAGCTGTCTTTGTGGTGTGTAGCTGTCCTTGTGGTGTGTAGCTGTCCTTGTGATGTGTAGCTATCCTTGTGGTGTGTAACTGTCCTTGTGGTGTGTAGCTGTCCTTGTGGTAAGAAGCTGTCCTTGTGATGTATAGCTATCCTTGTGGTGTATAGCTGTCCTTGTGGTGTATAGCTGTCCTTATGGTGTATAGCTGTCCTTGTGGTGTGTAGCTGTCCTTGTGGTATGTAGCTGTCCTTATGATGTGAAGCTGTCCTTGTGGTGTGTAGCTGTCCTTGTGGTATGTAGCTGTCCTTATGATGTGTAGCTGTCCTTGTGGTATGTAGCTGTCCTTGTGGTGTGTAGCTGTCCTTGTAGTGAGTAGCTGTCCTTGTGGTGTGTAGCTGTCCTTGTGGTGTGTAGCTCTCCTTGTGGTGGGTAGCTATCCTTGTGATGTGTAGCTGTCCTTGTGGTGTGTAGCTGTCATTGTGATGTGTAGCTATCCTTGTGGTGGGTAGCTATCCTTGTGATGTGTAGCTGTCCTTGTGATGTGTAGCTGTCCTTGTGATGTGTAGCTATCCTTGTTTATTTATTCTGTCGGATATTGCACCGATTTGTTTGAATTAATCACATTACATGTTGTCAGTGTACAATGACGTTATATGTTGTCAGTGAACAATGACGTTACATGGTGTCAGTGTACAGTGATGTTACAAATTGTCAATGTATAATGACGTTATATGGTGGTAGTGTACAAAGACGTTACATGCTGTCAGTGAACGATGACGTTACATGGTGTCCGTGTACAATGATGATAACATGGTGTCAGTGTACAATGATGTTACATGTTGTCAGTGCACAATGACGTTATATGTTGTCAGTGTACAATGACGTTACATGTTGTCAGTGTACGATGACGTTATTTGTTGTCAGTGTACGATGATGTTACATGTTGTACGATGATGTCACATGTTGTCATTGAACATTGACGTTACATGTTGTCAGTGTACAATGGCGTTACGTGTTGTCAGTACACGATGATGTTACTTGTTGTCAGTGTACGATGATGTTACATGTTGTACGATGATGTTACATGTTGTCAGGGTGCAATGATGTTACGTGTTGTCAGTTTACGATGATGTTACATGTTGTCAGTGTACGATGATGTTACGTGTTGTACGATGATGTTACATGTTGTCATTGAACAATGACGTTACATGTTGTCAGGGTGCAATGATGTTACGTGTTGTCAGTGTACGATGATGTTACGTGTTGTCAGTTTACGATGATGTTACATGCTATCAGTGTACGATGATGTTACGTGTTATCAGTGTACGATGATGTTACATGTTGTACGATGATGTTACATGTTGTCATTGAACAATGACGTTATATGGTGTCATTGAACAATGACGTTACATGTTGTCAGTGCACAATGATGTTACGTGTTGTCAGTGTACGATGATGTTACATGTTGTCAGGGTGCAATGATGTTACGTGTTGTCAGTTTACGATGATGTTACATGCTATCAGTGTACGATGATGTTACGTGTTGTCAGTGTACGATGATGTTACATGTTGTCAGGGTGCAATGATGTTACGTGTTGTCAGTTTACGATGATGTTACATGCTATCAGTGTACGATGATGTTACGTGTTGTCAGTGTACGATGATGTTAAATGTTGTGAATGTGATGTAACATATTGTCAGTGTGCAATAATGTTGCTGATTGTCATCGGGCTATGACCTAGTTTTATAATTGTTCAGGTGCAAGTTTTGTATTTATTTGGTAATGGATATAGCATACAGTAACTTACCGCCACATAAGCTGCATGTCGTTTCACAATTTTCTTTTGCCCAATTGAAGTAATCTCCAACACAGTAGAAAGTAGGATCAAGCAAGCCACAGGTGTCAAGTTTGTCCACACATGCACCCTGTGAGGTAGTAGACTCTGGTGTGTAATCTGAATCAATGTGAAACAAGTGAAGAAAATACTTATCAATATAGTGTATTCTTTTATTACAATGCATTGCAGTGTAAATAATTTTATCCTGCCAAATCGTATAACGACTTCTCCAAAGGTTTATGACATTGTGCGCTGGATTAAAGATGAAGTTAGAGATGATCCGACTCGACTGCCGGAATGATCCTGTCATCCGTAGGAAATTATAGTCGTAGTAGTAGTAGCAGTAGTAGTAGTATTAGTAATATTATTATTTTCATTATTATTTACGTTAGATGTGCCTGGAATTGCATCGTACTTTTATGATACAGATTCAGAAAACCTTTGGTGGGTCCTATGAAAAATGTACCTTTACTGTGCGGTTCGGTAGCTTTTTTGTGATATATAAATGTATAAGAAAAAGAGCGTTACATAGAGCAATACATAGAGCATTACACAGAGCAGTACATAGATCATTACATAGAGTACGACATAGATCATTACATATATCATTACATAGAGTACGACATAGATCATTACATAGATCATTACATATAGCATTACATAGATCATTACATAGATTACGACATAGATCATTACATATAGCATTACATAGATCATTACATATAGCATTACATAGATCATTACATAGAGTACGACATAGATCATTACATATAGCATTACATAGATCATTACATATAGCATTACATAGATCATTACATAGAGTACGACATAGATCATTACATAGAGTACGACATAGATCATTACATAGAGTCGACATAGATCATTACATATAGCATTACATAGATCATTACATAGAGTACGACATAGATCATTACATAGAGTACGACATAGATCATTACATAGAGTCGACATAGATCATTACATAGAGCATTACATAGATCATTACATATAGCATTATATATATATAGCATTACATATAGCATTACATATAGCATTACATAGAGCATTACATATAGCATTACATAGATCATTACATAGATTACGACATAGATCATTACATAGATCATTACATATAGCATTACATAGATCATTACATAGAGTACGACATAGATCATTACATATAGCATTACATAGGTCATTACATTTAGCATTACATAGAGCATTAAATAGATCATTACATATAGCATTACATAGATCATTACATAGAGCATTACATAGAGCAATTAATAGATCATTACATACAGCATTACATATAGCATTACATAGAGCATTACATAGAGCATTACATAGATCATTACATTTAGCATTACATAGAGCATTAAATAGATCATTACATATAGCATTACATAGATCATTACATAGAGCATTACATACAGCATTACATAGATCATTACATAGAGCATTACATATAGCATTACATAGATCACGACATAGATCATTACATATAGCATTACATAGATCATTACATATAGCATTACATAGATCATTACATAGAGTACGACATAGATCATTACATATAGCATTACATAGGTCATTACATATAGCATTACATAGATCATTACATAGAGTACGACATAGATCATTACATAGAGTACGACATAGATCATTACATAGAGTCGACATAGATCATTACATAGAGCATAACATAGATCATTACATATAGCATTATATATAGCATTACATATAGCATTACATAGATCATTACATAGAGTACGACATAGATCATTACATATAGCATTACATATAGCATTACATAGACCATTACATAGAGCAATACATAGATCATTACATATAGCATTACATAGATCATTACATAGATCATTACATAGATCATTACACAGAGCATTACATAGAGCATTACATAGAGCATTACACAGAGCATTACATAGAGCATTACATAGATCATTACATAGAGCATTACATAGATCATTACATAGAGCATTACATAGAGCAATTAATAGATCATTACATACAGCATTACATATAGCATTACATAGAGCATTACATAGATCATTACATTTAGCATTACATAGAGCATTAAATAGATCATTACATATAGCATTACATAGATCATTACATAGAGCATTACATATAGCATTACATAGAGCATTACATAGAGCATTACATAGATCATTACATAGATCATTACATATAGCATTACATAGATCATTACATAGAGCATTACATAGACCATTACATATAGCATTACATAGATCATTACATAGAGCATTACATAGATCATTACATATAGCATTACATTGAGCACTAAATAGATCATTACATAGAGCATTACATAGATCATTACATAGAGCATTACATAGATCATTACATATAGCATTACATAGAGCATTACATCGAACATTGCATAGATCATTACATATAGCATTACATAGAGTACTACATTGTTCATGTTCGTACCTTGAATGGTTGGATCCGTCGTCGTGGTCGTCAATGTACTAGTACCTAAAACAATTCAAACAATGCATGTGGACCAAACAATGCATGTGGACCAAACAATGCATGTGGACCAAACAATGCATGTGGACCAAACAATGCATGTGGACCAAACAATGCATGTGGACCAAACAATGCATGTGGACCAAACAATACATGTGGACCAAACAATGCATGTGGACCAAACAATACATATGGACCAAACAATACATGTGGACCAAACAATGCATGTGGACCAAACAATACATGTGGACCAAACAATGCATGTGGACCAAACAATACATGTGGACCAAACAATGCATGTGGACCAAACAATACATGTGGACCAAACAATACATGTGGACCAAACAATACATGTGGACCAAACAATGCATGTGGACCAAACAATACATGTGGACCAAACAATACATGTGGGCCAAACAATACATGTGGACCAAACATCTATGCATTCAAATTAGTCCGTTTATTTCTATGAATAATAAATTGCATAATTAAGACAGCGCTACGGAAAAGGAAAGTCCCAAGTTGGCGATTGATATCATAAATACATCATCCAAAGAGATGATGCAATCCGATAAAGAAGGTAGCACTCAACTAAACCAGCCGAGCACAGAACAAATAACAGCATCACAATACATAATTACCTATACAAAACCGAACGCAAAAAAAACTTATAACACAAGCTGTAAAAAGCTGCTAGAAACCCTAGTTACAAATGTACACAAAGATATGTCAAACGCTGAACTCGTTAGTTTCCAAATCGAGCGCTGTTGCAACTTGACCTAGTTATCCTATTCTTCGCTGTAAAGGAAGATATGGTCATCACTCTTAAAATTTAAAGATAAAACATTATTATTACAATTGTGTTTGTCCTAACCGTAACTTTGTAGCTATTATCAGACGATAAAATAATTGGTACAAAGTCTCATCAGAAATTACCACAATTGAATAGGTCCGAACCTGCCATATTTTTTACTAATATTCGACCATGTCCTCTATCACAACGGTATTGATTGTTTCTCAAAGATACAACTCAGACTTTTAAACGAATTGTTTGATCCACCTAGAAGTGGACTATGAACACCAAAGACTAGCTCGTTTGTGCACCTCATTGAGAATTGTGTAACCAACAATAAATCAACAACACTTTTGAACTACAAAATAAGTTTATATAGAAGTAGCCAACAGAGATGGGATAATTCATCAAAATGATTCAAATAATCTGATAAATATATTCTAGACAGTTCTTACTTAAGGTTGGCGGATCTGTAGTCGTCGTCATTGGAGTAATAGGACCTAAAATATAACCACAATGTGCTTAACTTAGTTAGTATATTAGTATGTAGCCTTATAAATATAGTACTCAAAATTAGAGATATATAAAGCCTGCCATGGTACTGCTAACAAGCAGCAAAGGTAAACGGGTGTTTGAAGTGCATAGCCCCACGAGTTCATGTCTTTACTGAGCACTTGGTTTGACAGCAAATTTACCCTCGTGCTAAACAATAGTAAGTAAGTAAGTAAGTAAGTAAGTAAATACAAGATACCATGGCGAATGAACGTGTTAGGAGGCGTTTGAGTGCAGATTTAATCAATAGATACATCATAATGTTCAAAGCAGATGAATGAATAGAGACATTAGAATGTTTAAAGCAGATGAATGAATAGAGACATCAGAATGTTTAAAGCAGATGAATGAATAGAGAAATCAGAATGTTTAAAGCAGGGAATGAATAGAGACATCAGAATGTTCAAAGCAGATGAATGAATAGAGACATCAGAATGTTTAAAGCAGATGAATAAAAAGAGACATCAGAATGTTGAAAGCAGATGAATGAATAGAGACATCAGAATGCTTGAAGCAGATGAATGAATAGAGACATCAGAATGTTCAAAGCAGATGAATGAATAGAGACATCAGAATGTTTAAAGCAGGGAATGAATAGAGACTTCAGAATGTTTAAAGCAGGGGAATGAATAGAGACATCAGAATGATCAAAGCAGGGGAATGAATAGAGACATCAGAATGTTTAAAGCAGGGGAATGAATACAGACATCAGAATGTTTAAAGCAGATAAATGAATAGAGACAACAGAATGTTTCATGCAGATGAATGAATAGAGACATCAGAATGTTTAAAGCAGGGGAATGAATAGAGACATCAGAATATTTAAAGCAGATGAATGAATAGAGACATCAGAATGTTTAAAGCAGGGGAATGAATACAGACATCAGAATGTTTAAAGCAGATGAATGAATAGAGACAACAGAATGTTTCATGCAGATGAATGAATAGAGACATCAGAATGTTTAAAGCAGGGGAATGAATAGAGACTTCAGAATGTTTAAAGCAGGGGAATGAATAGAGACATTAGAATGTTTAAAGCAGGGGAATGAATAGAGACGTCAGAATGTTTAAAGCAGATGAATGAATAGAGACATTAGAATGTTTAAAGCAGATGAATGAATAGAGACATTAGAATGTTTAAAGCAGGGGAATGAATAGAGACAGCAGAATGCTTGAAGCATGGTTCAATCAAAGACAGATAATCCATATACTAATTGTGACAGAGAGCGTCGTTTGAAGGATGCAAGGTCGTGCTTCAACATATGGAGGCCAAAAGTGGTAAACACAAGAGTCACAGGACAGCCCAATCTCACTGAAACCATACCGGATCAAATATTCGAAACAACTTCGGGAATGCCACTTGGGTAAGAATATCCACCCAAACTGCAAGTAATCATCTCCTCGATGCAGGTTTAACCGTTGGAAGATCAGTTATTCGCATCCCTCGTCAACTGCCTCAAGTGAGAGAACGTCAGCAATGGGTCATAGACCATGTCACATGGATGATCCAAGACTTGATCCTGTCCTTTTTCATACATTTACAGGGTCTGTGTCGATTTCACAGATAGGCGGACCAGAGTCTGGAGAATGAGACTAGAGCAGTTTGCTATGTTTTAAAGCCGTGCATGATCGATTTTGTAGGGGTTCATTAATGGTTTTGGCTGGAATCAGCGTCCAATGAAGGACTGATCTGCACTGTTCTAAACACGGGTCAATAACATCCGTTATGTACATCAATTATGTCTTGGACGATTATGTTTGCCAAGATGTTGATGCTAGTGTCCCTAATTTCATTTAAGGGACTATTATGCTCGTCTATATAGGGCTCGTGTGACCAATGTGCACCTACAGAATTCATCAACTGTTTGCTTGGAGTGGCTTGTTCGATCCCAGGATGTGAATCCAATATTTGATTTCTGGGACAATGTTCAGGCAGCAATATCAGCATGTAATAATAACTAGACACAGTGAAAGCAACAGTCATCAAAAATAAGTTCGGAATTTACAACTACAAAGGAAAAGTTAACTGCTCGACACCACACCGTATCAATCAGACATAAACCGTAACCGGAAACAATACACGGGAATAAAGGTACACCACAGTTTAAGCAATTTACTTCTAATTCCATTTAATCCTAAATGAACCGTGTTCTTTTTACTTTGAAATGGAATACGCAGAAGTAAAACTCATACAAACAAAACACCCAAATGCAAGACAAACATAAACAACTTACGTACCGCTCCTTACCACTCCAAAGGAGACGATTAAAACAACAACAACAATCCGTATGAACATTCTGTTGTAGTAGACAATGTTTGTATCCGTGATAACGATGTCTTATATATATATATATAGCTGTGTGACCACGTGACCGAACAGGATACAATTATCATACAGGAAAGATAAGATTTTTGAGGACTGTCTGTGATGTGTGGGCGAGTGTATGTACTTAAATGCTTACATTTAGTATTCTGTATAGGAGCAAAGGTCATCATATAAGCAGAAAATGGTACTTTTATATTCTTGTCATTGCAAGCCTACACAACATCACATACAAGCCTGCACAACATCACATGCAAGCCTACACAACATCACATGCAAGCCTGCACAACATCACTTGCAAGCCTACACAACATCACTTGCAAGCCTACACAACATCACTTGCAAGCCTACACAACATCACTTGCAAGCCTACACAATATCACATGCAAGCCTAAACAACATCACATGCAAGCCTACCCAACATCACACGCGAGCCTACACAACATCACATGCAAGCCGGCACAACATCACATGCAAGCCTGCACAACATCACATGCAAGCCTACACAACATCACATGCAAGTCTGCAAAACATCACATGCAAGCCTGCACAACATCACTTGCAAGCCTACCCAAAATCACATGCAAGCCTACACAACATCACTTGCAAGCCTACACAACATCACATGCAAGCCTACACAACATCACACGCAAGCCTACACAACATCACTTGCAAGCCTACACAACATCACATGCAAGCCTACACAACATCACATGCACGCCTACACAACATCACATGCAAGCCTACACAACATCACATGCAAGCCTACACAACATCACATGCAAGCCTACACAACATCACATGCAAGCCTACACAACATCACATGCAAGCCTACACAACATCACATGCAAGCCTACACAACATCACTTGCAAGCCTACACAACATCACATGCAAGCCTACACAACATCACACGCAAGCCTACACAAAATCACATGCAAGCCTACACAACATCACTTGCAAGCCTACACAACATCACTTGCAAGCCTACACAACATCACTTGCAAGCCTACACAACATCACTTGCAAGCCTACACAACATCACATGCAAGCCTACACAACATCACATGCAAGCCTGCATAACATTACATGCAAGCCTACACAACATCACATGCACGAAATGTCGTCGATTTCAACCACAGAATTATCGACTGTTTAATTTCAAGCAAGGATTATTAAACTCAAGCCCACATAGTTTGATGTCCTGTCTTTATTTGTTGAATGGACGGATAGTAGAAGAGATAGTGGGGGTGATACAGTGTATCCGTGTTTTAGATTCTACGTGGCGTTATTTACTGTCTGACTTGGCCAGTGAGCAGTTATGGGAGTGGCCAGTCAAACAGCAAGGTTAACTACTGTCATATACACCGTACATAGCCGGATATAAGGATATTTACTGTATACCAATGTATGTATTGTCTCAAATACACAACACATCACACAGTAGAACTACAGCTCGACGGATCACATGTTTCGTATTACATTTGAATACATGTCTGGTTTTGCTAATCCTTATCATACATAATAGAATAAAATGGGGAAATCGGCCGAGCACATATGTTGACTCACATGATTGCAGCCACCTAAAATACTACATAACAGTAACACCACAACTACACGGAGCAATGCCCACACACAACTTAAAGAACTCAAGTGTCCGATTTAAACGTAGCCAAGAGCCGGCCTATTTCTCCATGCAGGACGTCCTAGTTTCACAAATATATGCCAAAACGGTATCCCAAGGGATCAAACAAGGCATATCCGCGACTTGACCTGGTTTACAAATACCATGTATGATGTGCTTTATGCTGAGCATATGCCAAATTCAGTGACGTCACGGTTACCTATGGAAAACCACGTTCGGGTCTCCCTCCTAGCAGGCACAGCAACGTTTATGTATACAACATAGCATTAACGTTGTCAGACAACTTTGAAATACGGTTTATATCGAGTGCGTAGTGCAAAACTATGGTATGTTCCCATACAATTGAGGCAGTTACCATAGTTTTGCACTGAGCTCTCGATATTTGTTTCATATGCGACCGCTATGTCGCAACGAAACTTCATTGTTAATACAACGAAGATGCAAAGATGCATTAACGTTGCGTTAAAGTTGAAATAACGTTGCATCAACGTTGAAATAACGTTGTATCAACGTTGAAATAACGCTACATCAACGTTTAAATAAACGTTGAAATCCAGTTGTATAAGCTTTTCATCATGCATCCACTATGTTGCAACGAAACTTCAACATTAATACAACGAACATGCAACATGTAGATGTTGCAGGAACATTGAAAATGATAACGAAAGATGAGCATTAATTGTCACAACTAAGCAAATACCTAAAATACAATAGTACATATTTTTTAACTAAGCTAAAGCATATAATTAGAAACAGATGTATGTTTTCAACAAGTTTTATCCTAAAATGGCGATTGTTAATCATTCAAACAAAAATAATGATGTGTGTAATGAAGTATATTATAGGCAACGCAAGAATTTATAATCGACTTATCAAGTCTTTGAGGTTTCTGCTCTGTGTGTAATGACTCGATTCCACACATGTTCTGGGAATGTCAAGATACATGCATTTAAATGTTTTTGAGAGACGTTGGACTGTTTATTGACCAAAAATGTAATACAAAAGTCAAATTAGTTTCGAAATTATCTCTTTTTGCAACTACTACTCTGCAAATAAAAGTACAACTATTAACTTCCTTTTACTTTTGGCAAAATAGTTTATCTTCAAATGCAAGAATGTAAACGAAACACCGAACATTTTATATTTAAAAAAATAATATCCGAGAGAAAGAGATTGGAAGAAATGATACACGTAGCTATTGCGAAGAATAAAGTTGATAAGCACATTAAGAAGTGGGCCTTTTTGTATTTTTTTCTCTATTTTTTTTTTAATTCTAAGCCCTCCTAATTCTGGATTTTTTCTTCAAAATTTCCCCAAACATAATAATCTCGTAGTATATGCAGTCATATTATATGTACATTTTTACATGTTTTTACTTCGTTGAAATATCAAATTTGTCATTCTGAAAAACTAAAAGTTAAATCACAAGAATTTATTATCGACTACATGTAGTCAGAAATACATTTAAAACTGTTGCTGGTATACTGTCGCCTAGAATTATCCACATTGTGAAAATTAAGCCTAGATTTATCCACATTGTGACATTTAAGCCTAGAATTATCCACACTGTGATATTTAAGCCTAAAATTACTCACATTGTGAAATTCAAGCCTAGATTTATCCACATTGTGACATTTAAGCCTAGAATTATCCACATTGTGATATTTAAGCCTAAAATTACTCACATTGTGACATTTAAGCCTAGATTTATCCATATTGTGACATTTAAGAAGGCTTAGTGTCATTCCCAAGTTACCATTGCAAAACCACACTGAAGAACGAGCTAGGGTTTCGCACCCGGATTCCTTGTATCTCACCTCTGTCTCTAACATTTGCGATAATGCCACAGAGTGGGCCCTGCAAATTACATTGAAGAAGAAGAAGAAGAAGAAGAAGAAGCGCAATATCATTAACAATTCCATGAGAAAGAGCTGTTTGTATTGGAAGCTGTATGTTGTTTAGCATCGTGCTGTGGTGTCACTATTTGCAGCAGAGACTTGGTCTTGTACAAAGTAATCACAACTTTTAAAAAGGCAAATTCTATAGTTACTTTGGTTGAACATTATATAATATATACCTACCTACCTATCCTCTTCGTCCCCTGTGGGACATAAGGCCGCTCTTATATAATATAATATATAGCCTT
Organism: Spisula subtruncata; assembly: GCA_963678985.1. Classification (NCBI taxonomy): domain Eukaryota; kingdom Metazoa; phylum Mollusca; class Bivalvia; order Venerida; family Mactridae; genus Spisula; species Spisula subtruncata. Next base: position 61,674,356 of record OY787662.1, on the reverse strand, counting down.
TGGTTAATAGTTTTGCTGGCTTCATCATTAAATGAGGATGTTATATGTCACTAAGATCTTTAATTTTTTGGGCAAATTTATGGTGATGTTAATTCCATTTATTAAGCGGTGTTATCAATGTCCTTTTGAGCCATTTACTTTTATCTTATAAGAATCCAGTTATATAATCTTTCATAATCCTTGTATCAAATATCCAACATAAATTATGTTATATCAGTTCTCTTTAATTTCTGTCCATATTATAAATTAAATTAAATAACCTTTTTATTCCATACTACGAGGGCTGTTCGATATTGTATTGCACGTGAAGCTTGTTCCGCCCGACGGTTTACGGTTTACAAAAATCGATAAATCCATTCATTAGCTTTACATTGGTACAAATTTCATATAGGTTTTTGTCTTGTTTCGCAATTCAAGAGGAAGTTAAAAGGTGCTACTCGTAGACACTAGGGATAATCATGGCTGACAAAACTTGATTAAAGTAAGCCAAAAATGAGCCTATCTAAAGCGTCGCGCTATGTATAATATAGTGCATGAATTTTAAAAACGAAATTGATAGTGCGTAAATAGATGGTTCAAACTCATATAGACCAGTAAAAATGTAAATAGAAAATAACGTTTGTTGAGGACAGGAACAGCCTTGAAAATGACCCGAATCTTGGTCAAAATGCGAATATAGCAATGAGGATATTTCATGTACGGACCGGCAATACAAGTTCCCGGTGCCTACGGGTAGACGGATGAATACCATGTCCTACCGTGACAAAGTTTTGAAAAAAAATAGAAGTAACTTTTCTAAAATCTGCGACACGGGTAGTTCGCACTTCACGAATTTGCTTAAAACCACTCTCTTTAGTCACTGTACGGGTAATGTTACCAAATACGTCTAACACGGACGTGTTGGACGTCTTTGATGTTACTGACTTTTTGAAGACAGGAGGTGTGGTAATGTTACAAAATCCTTTTAAATCTCCATTTGTATCTTTTCCATTTCATAAAAGTTTACATCATATTTGCGATGCGAAATTATGCTACTGAAAAAAATGATGGTTTAGTAATTTCCTAGTGCGCTATGACTATACCCCCAAAACACACTTTTAATGTATTTCAAATGTGAGTCAAAATGTGTATATAATCTCAGGGAGAGTAGTTTTAAAGGAATGCAATAATACAATTTCAGATATCGGGTTTAGTTTGCGCCCTACCTCGCTCCCCAGATTACGAGAACACTCGTTGAATTTGGTCCGGAGTTTCGGGTTATTATACCCCTAACCATTTTGCTTCATTAAATGTAAAATGGATGGGGTTAAAGCCCACTATATAATTGACCAAAATTATATATGCCAGATTTTGTTTTTGGACATTGTACATATAACAATGTGTAAACAAATTGTATTTTAACACATTTCATAATTTAGATCATCAAATAAAAAATGACATATAATAATATAAACATTTACTAATTTCGTTGTAATTAGAAAAAAAAACATTCAAACACCTAACCCAAACATAACTGATTATTGGTGTATTTTGGTTACCTAGTGTTTTTCACCAATGTTTGTGTCAGAATAGATTACTGACGTTCCTAACAAAATTGAAACCATCTCTGATCACGGGATCCAATCCGCTCAAATATCTTTTTTCAAATTCTCTTTTTTTTGTAGTATTCATTTTTAGTTAATTATTTTACTACAAATCATTTTTAATCAAGCATGTGTTAATTGATATTTCTTATGCTCTTGTACATTGTATTTCGTCATCTGACCGAGAGTGTCCATAAGTTGAAATTAAATTTAATCAAATTTACCAAGGGAGCTTACTCTTGTTGTTTATCTTGAAGGGTCTCACTAATATGCGCAGCGGAAATCTGAATCGGAAAATTCTGAATCGGAAATTTTAAAATCCAAATCGGAAATACAAAATACAGTATATAGTAGTTAAATATGCTTGAGCGTGCTATTAAACTACTTTATTGTGTCAAACTAACGTGTCTTAATAATAATCAAGGTATAAATATACAAAGGTTTAAAAAATCCAAATTAAATCTGAATCGGAAATTTTAGGATGCAAAATACAATATATACTGCTAGTGGCTTAATGCTTGAGCGTGTCATTAAAATGCTTTATCGAACGAACATTTTATAAACAAGATATAAAATACAAAAATGTTTACAAAAATTCGAATTAAATCTGAATCGGAAATCTGAATAGGAAAATCTGAATCGGAAATCTGAATCGGAAATTTTGGTATGCAAATCGGAAATACAAAATACCATCTATAGTAGTTTAATATGCTTGAGCGTGTCATTAAAATGCTTTATTGTGTGGAACGAACATATCTTAATAATAAACAAGATATAAAATATAAAAATGTTTACAAAAATCCGAATTAAATCTGAATCGGAAACTTTGGTATGCAAATCGGAAATACAAAATACAATCTATAGTAGTTTAATATGCTTGAGTGTGTCATTAAAATGCTTTATTGTGTCGAACGCACATATCTTAATAATAAATGAGATATAAATATAAAAAGGTTTACAAGAGTCCGAATTAAATCTGAATCTGAAATCTGAATCGGAAATTTTGGTCTGCAAATCGGAAATACAATATGGTGGTTTAATGCTTGGGCGTGTCATTAAACTGGTTTATTGAACGAACATATCTTGATAATAAACAATAATCAGATTTGTAGCTTGATAGAGAGAAAATTTCCGATTTGCAGCTTAATACATACAGAGAAAATTTCCGATGTGGTAATATAAATTTAATTTATTTTATTTAATTATATAGTTAATTATTGTATGTGATTTTTGTAATTAAGAAATGTAATTTAAAAAACAGCTAACAATTATTACTTACATATATTTCATATTGATGCGTCTGTAGTGTTAAATCAATCAGCTTTACCCGTGTATTGCATTCAACAACTTTGACACGCTAGCATAACTTGGTAGTTGGAAGCATTTAACGATAAACCCGTTATCGTGATTAGATAATTGGATTATGACACCTTTAAATACCAATAAATAGTGTATGGGTTAGAAAGCTAAAGTGATTAAAAAATTAAGACCGTGCAAATATTAAGTAAGTAAATTGTTATTAACGTGACATGTGCATTTATATTTACAAACAAACATAATTACAATACAAAAATAAAGAAGCACCCGGCCCAATGGGCCTATAAGTCACCATAGCATAGGAGTATTTAAATTCCGAATAAGAACATTAATTTTATTAAATAATAATGATGTAGTTGAGCATAATTTCATATGATATATATAAATAAATATTTTTAAATGTATTGCAAATTACATGTATAATACTCAATATGTAGAGTACTGCAATGACGATGAACGATAAAACAGAGGTAAAGGTAATATTCGATAGAATTAACAGTATACTGTGGCAAACATTCTGACTTACGAGATGAAATTTGAAAATATAATTATTTTATATATATTTATTTGTGATTAAATATACAATTTATACATGTATAATATGACATTCGATTGACAATTTCAAAATGACTCGTACATGATATGTAATGATTGTATGACATTTAAAACACTGTAAAGGTGTATGTTATACATAACCCCAAATTAGAAATTGTCCTGTATAATACGGTTCTTATTGTGCATAACAAGCATATATATTATCACCACAATTTTACAGTACACATTTTGTTATAACATGTATAATATACAAAACACAATATTCACCATAGAAAGAATTAATGTATAAATGATCGTAAATAAAAAGCACATACATTATCAACCGGTTTCAATTCTTAGAGGTAAAATCCCTTACCTAAACTGACCGTTCACGTTTAGACATATTTAATTTTACATAATTCTCGCACTTGAATTCAGTCTTGAAGATACGGTATGTTCGCAGTTTGGGTACATTTTGAATATTCAGTGACCATATAACAGAGTAGTGATTAACAAGTAAGGTTCGTGCATGTGATAGACTTATAGTTGACTTATTGTCAAAATGATTAGACAATCCAAGCGTTGTCATAACGTGTTTAATTTCACATGACCAATTGTTACTCAGTTTGTGATAGTCCATGTTAAAAGCTTTCTTGGTGATACGATTATCGTTCATTACGACTAGTCTATTCCACATACGTAACATGTTTCCCCAGCGCCTATACATGCTTGGTAGCCATCCGGTGTCACCAGTCATCGCGAGAACCGGTGTGAATCGATGAACTCCTAGGAAATACCTCATTGCGCGATTTTGAATATTGTCAATTTGTTGATAGTTTTTGAATCCCCATACCGAGGAGCAGTAGTCTATAATCGCTGTAAGCAAGTTGTTCGTGCGTTTAACTTACTTGCCAAGTGCGCAACGTATGATGCATTCGTTCACTCAAGGTCAGGAAAAATGCGTTTTCAAGAGTCACATTTATAAAAGTCCTGATTATAAAATGATTGTAGTTTTAGTGTGTGTATATTGCCTTGTAGATGAAGTTAACTATAGAGAATGGTTTTGATATTTATCTAGAAGATGAAGATGTTATTGACATGTAAGTATTTATTTATATGTATAATTATTTCAGTTCAGAAACTTTGAGTTGAATGTAGATACTAAGGTTCCTACAATCATGTATTTGGATGTTTTGCTTTCTTTCAGTTTCTTGAATTTAGGAACCAGATCATCACCTCAGAAGTTGCATTTGTGAAAAGTATACTGAATTCTTGTTGATTCAATACCCCCAGACATAAACAGCTTAGAATGTAGATTTTGTATTGTTGTATTGTTTGCGCTGTAACCTCGAATCTCATCTCTCTTATGATAATCACTTTAACTGTTTTAACATATAAGTACTATTCATTTACTTAAATGGACAGGCTGTTAATACTGATAGGGCTTTTCTATGAACCCATATAAAAAACAAGTGTATGTTTCTTAGCTACAGTATAAGTGCATATCGAAAATAGGTGTATAGGAGGGGCGTTCAATATACAATGTCCATATCCATTGCATGTTTCTATGGCAATATTTAGGAGAGTTCTATGTTTAACTGTGTAAAAAATGTATGGTTCTTCTATATGACTCAGCCATTTCATAGTTGTGTCCAAGGTACATGATCAAACAGTACCAGTATAAGTAATATCATTTATATAAATATCAATATAAAAACATCACACTAATAACATTCATAAACAGTACATGTTACGTATCAGTGGTATTGCATGTGACTATAGTGATTTATGTTGCATGTGTAAAGTCATGTACCAGTGGTATTGCATGTGACTATAGTGATTTATGCTGCATGTGTACAGTCATGTACCAGTGGTATTGCATGTGACTATAGTGATTTATGTTGCATGTGTACAGTCATGTACCAGTGGTATTGCATGTGACTATAGTGATTTATGTTGCATGTGTACAGTCATGTACCAGTGGTATTGCATGTGACTATAGTGATTTATGCTGCATGTGTACAGTCATGTACCAGTGGTATTGCATGTGACTATAGTGATTTATGCTGCATGTGTACAGTCATGTACCAGTGGTATTGCATGTGACTATAGTGATTTATGCTGCATGTGTACAGTCATGTACCAGTGGTATTGCATGTGACTATAGTGATTTATGCTGCATGTGTACAGTCATGTACCAGTGGTATTGCATGTGACTATAGTGATTTATGTCGCATGTGTACAGTCATGTACCAGTGGTATTGCATGTGACTAAAGTGATTTATGTTGCATGTGTACAGTCATGTACCAGTGGTATTGCATGTGACTATAGTGATTTATGTTGCATGTGTACAGTCATGAATGTTTGAAATGTAGAACAATGTGATTTTTGCTAGTTTATTGTTGCATGTTTGCATGATTCCGTCTTGAGTTAAAACTATTTCCTTTTCCAGGTATAAAATGCTGAAAATTGATACTAATAATGACAGTGAGTTATATATTTACTAACCATTTCTTTCTGACTTTGTTCTCTCATCTTTACCTTTCTATGTTTGTACACTTTATTTTTCATATCCCTTTATTTGTTATATGTTCATGTTCTCTTCTTTGTTTTTTTTCCAGATAGTTATTTATTTTTCGCTTGATTTAGACTAGTTGCTGTAGTTCTAATGCACAACATATTTTTTTATAGCAAAAGTACCGAGGAGTCAATTTGAAAGAGTTAGAGTAGCACACCTATATTCATTGTATGACACATTTTTCTTTTCCCTCGAAGTCAGAGGTCAGTGACCATACTGTCAAAGTGACTTCAAAATGAAGTATCCTATTAAGTGTGTTTGGATAATTGTGATAATTGTGATGACTATTGTATCTATTGTGAGGTAAGTTCATTTCCTTATGATTATTTACGCTAGCTGTTTTTTTAATTACATTTCTTAATTACAAAAATCACATAATATTATTAACTATATAATTAAATAAATTAAATTTACATTACCAAATCGGAAATTTTCTCATATCTTGGCACGGGCACATGGTGTAATTTTTACATTACTCATTAGGAAAACAGTTATAAGGTTTTTTGCAGGACCGTACAATCGAACAGGGAAGGGATGAAGCCAAACTGATACTTGTATACAGAATTACACACAGTCTGGTCGAAATCCCTGCTCTTCCATCCAACAGCCCTCAACAACAGAGGCCAAACACTTAGGTACTTCTAACCATACTGTCGGACAGACACCTGTGGGGAGCGGTGGCCTAGAGGTAGGGCGCGCGCTTCGGGATCGAGAGGTCCCGGGTTCGATCCTCCTCTGGACCACTGGTTAAAATCTCTGAGCAAGACCCACAGCTCCACTCCACCATGGTGTAAAATGGTACCTGTAAGGGCAGTGTCTATTCCTGGGCGCCGCAGATCGATGTTGGCTGCCACACCACAGGAGAGAAATAGTCTCCCCAGGGAGACACGAGTGTAGGTTTCCATATGTAGCCCAATGACCAGGGGAGTTAAAATGTCAAAGGGTGCTTGAGCGGCCTAACAGCTGAAAAGAGCCCTAGAAAATTGGTAACTTAACTTTTTTTTAACCTACAGACACTCCTTCTTCCCGTCATCTATCAGACTGTGCAACCAGTTACCGGAAGCCATCGTCGTGTCCAAGACCTTGGACAGCTTTAAGGCGGGACTGGTCAGTCTCCACTAGAGGTACTTCAGGATTGTATCTGTTTTAACTGTTACCTTTGTTCACGTGCCTCACGTTCGCTTGTATATATCACAAGTATGGTCGATGCTCCAGAGTGGGCCCTGTACTATAACGGGAAGAACATTTGAGCTAAATAATACCTGAATACCTGAATCTTCGGGCCGACAATTTAGCTAATGCTGTCCTGGCCCCTTTAGTGAAGGTCTTCGTTAATTATCTCATCTCTTGTACATTTAACTATATATCATGTCTCTGGTTAAATTAATACACACTTGGTTTAAATTTCTTATCATTCCATTTCTCACAGTTCAGCAGCGACTTAAACTGGTTAACTGTATTAGCTGATATAGTCTTTTCACTAAGTTTGTTCCAGTATGGTATGGACCTCTGAATAAATGTGAAAAGCCTTACATTGTGAAGACATAATGTGGGCTCAAACTTCAAGTAATGTCCACGTAACTCCGCCTGTGACAAGTTGAACAGCTTGTCCCATTTCAAATTGTCCAGATTATGAATGGATTTGAAAATTTGTATCATGTCCGCACGATCTCTTCTATACTCAAGTGTTACCAGACCTAACTCGCGTAAACGTTGCTCATAGGAAAGCTGACTAAGTGATGGGATCAATTTAGTCGCTATTCGTTGTATATCCTCAATTCTCTTTATATCCTTCTTCAAGTGAGGTGACCAAACACTCGAAGCTTATTAAGTGCCCAGCTCAGTATATGGAAGAAGAATAAGAACATCAAGAGCCAACGGACACAGTAAGAATAAGTGATTCAATTGTTATGGATACTCTCACGTTTCTTTAGGGGCAGTCTTCCGTCAAAGATGATTATGTGCACAATTTTCAATGAATACAATCAATCCTGTAACTGTGGATGTCAACGCCCCTGAATGTCAACCCTGTACTTTTCCAGGAAGAGAAGAGATTTTACATGTAATCGCTTGTAAATCATGAGCAGAGCATACCGATATCAAATACTGCATCTGTGTCTTGATGTTAATTTCCACGGAAGGCTGAACTTTAAATTGGCTAGACATGCTTGCTGTCTTCTTTGGTCTTCTCTCACTGCAGAAATGTACTTTGTTCATTGTATAGCGTTGCATTATAATTTGTTCACTATAAATTGGCATAATTTATAATTAGAGCTTAAGTTTGTTTTTTATTTCAATAATATATGAGCCTGTATAAACAGGACCTTCTCTATGAATATATATTGAAAAGCTCCTGGTATAAAGTAACAATAAACAATTTACTTTCATTTATGTAGGGTTAACGTATATTGTTTTGTACTGTTACATCTGCAGAGTCCCGAGGGACGGTTGGTGCCCAAGCCCGAAGTAATAGCACGAAAAAGCATGCGTAAACGCTATTATAGCATAAAACAACACTTTATTAGTATGTTTTAAAAAGTTATGACATTTTGGCGGGACATTTTGGGCGACGTCGAGAAATCAAACGCGACGTCGCTTAGCAAATTTTACGTCATATTCAAGTTTTTGTAATGAGCGTCGACTTCCGGTATCGGCAAATATCAAGAAAACAGCGACATTGGGGGTTTGTTTACGTTTATTATTTTACTATTATAGAAAATTGATTAGTAGTTACAATTAGAATGTGAATAACAGTTCATATAACGCTGTAAATCATTTATTTTCGTCGGCTTGGTCCTGAAATGAGCATACTTAAAACTGAACACCAACAGCGCGTGTGCGCGAGAATCTTTACAATAACGTACCTTCCCCCCCCCCGTTTAAGTATGAGCAAAATCACCGTTTTTATGCTATAATACATATTTATTGATTAAAACAAATTCTAATAATGAGCTTGGAGTACATATACAATATATACTGTAGTTTAATGTATATCAATCAACAATAAATACAATATCTATGTGAAAATATGACAATAGACTGAACAACTAGAGGTACGGAATCATGTATTCATCACTTTGATCACACATGACCAATGGTAGACACGCCTTTTTACTTAGTAGTATAAACAAAAGTATATAATTATCCTTAGGAGATCAACTGTATTGTGATGAAATTCTTTCTAGTAAAATGTTGATAAATAAAAGGGCCTTAATCAAATTATTATCCACATATACACTTGTTAAATGTTATAAGTACACCAACATGTAATGCGTATATCTTGTTTATTATACATGATATCATGTTCATTTTTTGCATGACTTCATGTGAGAAGTATAGCAGCAATATCCGATAATTCAATGATTGTAATTTGCCCGCTGCGAGCAGTGAATCGTGAATTTTTAAATTATTAATATTTTAAGTGGAGACTATTCATCCTCCACAGACAGTCTGTCTTAATTTTAAGGTCATTTGGATCAAAGGTCAAACTCAACATGACATTTGAACACACAATACTCACTGGTCCACACCATAAGAAATATAGGATCTTAGTTTGTAAAACTTTACAGAGAGTTTGCTTATCATCAGATGTAAGCTCCTTCTATTTTTGAGGTTGATAGGTCAAAGGCCAATGACGTGGTGACCTTAGCTACACTAGGCTATTTACTGTCATGAGACGTGTATGTTTCACAAACCTCTCTTGTACGGTCTGTCATCGTAATTCTTCCGGTTTTGTGTTTTCCTAGTGTGGGTATTGATGGACAATGTGTATGTTACATTTTGAGACTTCGTGCGAAAATCATTGTCGTTGTGCACGTGCATTTTGCATAATTTGACAATTCACAGTTCACTGCTCGCAACGGGCAAATTATAATCATCGAATTATCGGATATTGCTGCTATACTACTCGCATGAAGGCACGCAAAAATGAACATGATATCATGTATAATAAAAAAGATATACGCATTAAATGTTGGTGTACTTATAACTTTTAACAAGTGTATACGTAGAATATCTCTTTTAATTTCTCACTCAATCTTAAATTTCCACAGATACCGTCTAAATCTGACTAGATATCATGACACGAGGCTAACTCTCCTAAATTTAGCAACACACAAGTAGCCTTACCGCTGAGTAACCTTCTGATTGCTTTTATTACAATATGGAAAGGATTTACCTTCTCCCTCAATAAGTAGTTTACATCATACCTCCAAACCTCAAAAGCACTGTCTCCCTGTTTGTTCTGGCAAGAGAAAGCAGGAAGTGCGGTCACTCTCTGTCCATATCCACACGGTGAGTCTATGTAGAACTGGTGACCCCCAGGGCGGGGCCAATTTTGACACAAGGGGTATAATTTGGGCAATCTTGGTAGGGGACCATTAGATGATGCTACATACCAAATATCAAAGCTCTAGGCATTGAACTTTTAGACAAGAAGATTTTTTATATGTTTTCCCTATATAAGTCTTTCTAAAACTGTGACCCCCGGGGCGGGGCCAATTTTGACACATGGGGCATAATTTGGGCAATCTTGGTAGGGGACCATTAGATGATGCTACATACCAAATATCAAAGCTCTAGGCATTGAACTTTTAGACAAGAAGATTTTTTATATGTTTTCCCTATATAAGTATTTCTAAAACTGTGACCCCCCCGGAGCGGGGCCAATTTTCACCGCAGGACCATAATTTGAGCAGTTATTAAATCCCACAATGCTACGTACAACCTGGCAAAATTTCATTAAAATTGGCCAAACGGTTTGAGAGGAGATATCGTTTGAAAGTGTGGACGGACGGACGTACAGACGGCTAGACGGTACGGTGAGTGAACACAATAACAAACTAACAAAATACCTAAACAAAAATGAATAAAAATAATTAAATCAAACTATGACAGCTGAAATGTATTATCAAAAATAAATGAAATGCTATATAACAAACAACAAAGGGAAAATAATTGTAAAATGCACGCCAACAAAGATCGCTATAATAGTTAGCGGACGAAATCGCAAATGTTTAGAATTTCAAGTCATTTGATCACGTGATTCTACACACTGTATACTGCGCGGATATAATGGGTAAGTTTGCACGCCTCTGTGGTTATTTAGAACATTCTGATATTCAAATTTGCTAAAATATTTTGCAATAAATATAATACTTCAATCATTTAGCTGGGCTTGATACAGGTAAGACATATCCCAGCAGGCACACAACGTTTAATCCACATGGATTAAACGTTGAATAAACGTTGACAATCGTTGCAACCATTTTCAACGCGAGTACAACCTTATATCAACGAAAAAATGAATGGTTTCTTCTTCAACGTTGATAAAACGTTGAATAAACGTTGGCATTCGTCAGAAAGTTTCTTCTTAGCTTCAAAACAAGGATTATAAAGGATTATATCACCATACTGGATTCTTATCAGATAAAAGTAAATAGCTCAACAGAAGATTGATAAATTGTGCACTTAATACATGGACTTAACATCACCATAAATTTGCCAAAGAGATTAAATTGATTATTGCAGATCTTAGTGACATATAACATCCCCCTTTAATGGTGAAGCCAGCAAAACTATTAACCAAGTGATATACATTATGTTCAACTAAAGACCAGAAAGGCCAGATTATAAATAACAGTTACTATAGAATTTGCCTTTTTGAAAGTTGTGGTTACTTTGTACAATACCAAGACTCTGCTTGTACAGGGAGTATTGCTATATCCCATATAGTATATGGACAGGAGTTTTATGGTGGTAATTAACTAAATACCAGCAGAGTTCAAGAATCAACATTTAAACTAGGATACAGCTGTAGAACAAGTGATTTTATATACAGTTCTATGAAACATCCTCAGTGTTATAATCGACAGAAATGTAAGTAAAACTATACATGTATATTGATTTTATTACTTTATAAGCGCTTCATTATGTCATAATTTTTATCATATTTTTATGGTCCATTGAAGCATATCGCTGGCTTAGAATGAGATGGTCGTAACTACAAAATCAATATTTTGAGAAAACAAGAAAATCTGTCAGATAATCACTCTGTTCTATGATTTTCAGAATTATATCTTTCATTTTAGGTCTAATTTATTTACATCATAGACAGAAAATATACTACCTTTCAAAAATATACTGGTAATCTAACTCATTTAGGGTGCTAAACTCATGAAAATAGCATTTCTGATACCGCGCCACAAACCATCATGCCTTGAGAAATTGAAATGTCCTTGAATTTACGCACCAGTCAGTTGCAACCACAGCCCCCTACCCCAGGGATGGAGGTCAATAGACAGGGAAACGGTCATGTTATTACCTTCCAGCTTACCCTGCACTGACGGGAAATGTGGCAGATTCTTTGTCTGAACCACTACCCCGGGAACAATATTTAGTTCTCAGGGCCAGGGAAGTACCGGAGATGTTAGAAACGGCTGTCACCCACTTCAATTTCATACTTAAATAACATCGATAAATTGTGAACACAGGTAAATCAACTGATGTGGGTCATACCAAATTTTCCCACCTTTCTTGTTATCCTGGGCACACTATTTCATAATGTTTTATTGATCAATGTATTTTCAGAAGCTGTTGATCAGTGTCATCTTAGTACTAAGTAAATGGGGGATCAAGAAGAAGAAGACAGGAACTAAAGAAGGCGAAATAGGCTGCCAAGGAGATACGGGCTAGGAAGGAGGCGATAGACTTGGGCTGATAATGTCAATTGCTTGTTAACTTACATAGACAACAAATAAAATAATAATTGATATTTGTTTGAATTCGAATATTTATGTAAAGTTGGTAGTGATGAACCTCAGATGTATTCTAAAACATGCTGACTTGTTCATTTGACCAGGAAGTTTGGTACATATTAAGCTTTCCGTTTTTACTTATTTATTTAAGGTCGATTGGGAAACCAGTTTTTTCTAACTTATATTAATCACTTTCGACACCTCATTGCTGATGTTATCCATCACCAAAAAGGTATACATACTGAGAGAAGAGACGCAAGTTTCCCTTTTATAGGGAACTTCTGGTACCATTTAAAGTTCATCTTTGGTATGACACGGCCACACATAGGATCGAACCAAGAACCTCATACACTCGAAGCAGACACTCTACCACTAGGCCATCGCGATTTTGTGATCACTTTTCAGATACAGATTTTCTGGTATTATTTTAAATTGCATCTTTAGTATGAGTACTATGACACGGCCACACATGGGATCGAACCCAGGACCTCCTTACACACTCGAAGCAGACTCGTTACCACTATGCCATCACTTTTTGTCCGCTTTTCAAGTACAGCAATTCTGGCGGACAAAGTTTATGCAACCTTATTTCAACGTTGATGCAACCTCATTTCAACGTTAATGCAACCTTATTTCAACGTTAATGCAACCTTATTTCAACGTTGATGCAACCTTATTTCAACGTTGATGCAACCTTATTTCAACGTTAATGCAACCTTATTTCAACGTTGATGCAACCTTATTTCAACGTTGATGCAACCTTATTTCAACGTTGATGCAACCTTATTTCAACGTTGATGCAACCTTATTTCAACGTTAATACAACGTTGCATTTAGGTTGTATTAACGTTGAAGTTTCGTTGCAACATAGTGGTTGCAAATGAAACGCTTATACAACCTTATTTCAACGTTGCCCCGCAACGTTTTTTCAACGCTGTATAAACGTTGCTGTGCCTGCTGGGATATTAACTAATTGTGATTGTTGTCTTATTATTTACTATTTATTTGATTTTGTATAAAGTATACTAATATTTAATCTATACTCAGAAAAAGGAATAAATCATTGTAGTAAAACTTGATATTAAACCATGATATGTACATATTGGAAATCCTGAGTTAGAAAGTTCATTACGGTGTGTAACTATCAAGTTTGGACTCGTATACCTGCTGGTATAGATTTGCTATGAATATATTATACATCGATAACGCTGCAGAGATCCAGACTAACACTCGCCCAGTCGCCCAAGGCAAGTGAAATATCCCCTGGGCGATTGAAAATTAAAAGTAAATCGCCCAAGTGGCGACCAGAAATCGGCGGCCACGATTTGATATTTTCGTAAAAAAAGCTCCTTCTCAGCATTTAATTTTCTTTGGGTTCATTTTCTTAAGCTCTTTAACGTTTCTGGTAGTTACCGGTGTACTTCCTACATACATACATACATATACATATCCGGTAAGGGCCGCAAGATCATCGATCTTCTATAGCCCCCTCTCTTTCTCCTACCCAGTTATTATCTTCCGGTTTGACTGCAAACTTCTTATCCTCCATAAACTTGTCGATACGATTCTTGAATGTGTTGAGAGTCGGTGCATCAACCACTGATTCGGGCAGTTGATTCCATGGTGAAATAACTCTCATGGAAAAAAAATGTTTGCGCACTTCCTTCTTACACGATTTCTTCTTAAGTTTGTGTTTATGGCCTCTTTGTGAATTTATGTTCAATTCAAAGAAAGTTTCGAAGTCAATATCTTCTTTCCCATTTAACAGCTTATAAACTTCAATCATGTCCCCTCTAAAGCGCCGATAAGATAAACTAGGAATATTTAATTCCTTGAGTCGCTCATTGTAAGATAAATGTCTGACTTGGTGAACTAACTTTGTTGCTAGTTTTTTAACACGCTCCAGAGCTTCAATGTCTTTAATAAACCTCGGATACCAAACAATATTACAATATTCAAGGTTAGGACGGATGATTGTTTTGTATAACTTCCGAAATGACTTCTTGCGTATGCGCAGAAATGTTCTCCTCATTAGTCCAATTTTTCCATTAGCTTTGTTTATACAGTTGCTCATGTGCGTTCTAAATTTCAAGTCCTGGTCAAATTCAACTCCCAAATCGTGTTCATGCTGGCTGTTCTTAATTTATGTATCTGTTCCATCCACCGTGAGCTTATACGTAACGTTAGGATTATTATGCCCGTAATGAATTGTAGCACACTTATCTACATTGAAACGCATCAGCTACTTCTGACTCCATTCCTCCATCTTTTCACTGTCTGATTGTATAATATCGGTTTCACCAACAGAGTTAGCCAAGTAGAATAACTTTGTATCATCAGCAAACATACGAATGACACTGTTAACTGATTCTTCTATATCGTTTATATACAGCAGAAAAAGTGTTGGGCCCAATACTGTGTATTTGTTTTGGTTAGGAAATTGGCTAGACATTACTAATCAATTAAACGAACAACTGTCGACTTTTTTTAAAGTTAATTTTGAGTTCGACATATCGGAAGCAATATTGCATTTGTTATCTACGAGCGTGGAAAATGACTCGATGACGACCGCCATTTTGTTATGCAGAATGGCTACCAACCGTACCGTTCGTATCCGGGCCGAAAATATGTTCAGAATTGTAATATTAAGGACAAAAATCGTAAAATTAATAAACAGCTCATACAAAGTTATAATATTTTTTTTAAAAAGAACTTTAAAGAAAGAATGATTAATTACTGAGAGAAACTGAAGGTGACAGTTGTGGGCTATAATAGGACTCTTGTTCATGAAAAGTGAGGTCTTCTAAACTTGAAAACATGAAAGCCCTGGATAATTGAAAATGTATGTGTACTGCAGTTTCTGTTTTGATGTATCTTGAGTTAGACTTCATTTTCCCAATTTTGCTACAATCGGGCTTGAATTTCCCAAAATGGCAGGCTTAGGCTCCTTCCCAAAAATGTTTTCGTTAAGTTGGGCCCCTAAGTTTTCAGCTGGGCCCCTGGATTCTAAAAGTTAGGGGCCCAGGTGGCTACCAAAATTTTTAGGTTAGTCTGTATCCCTGCGCTGACTATATAAATTTCCGTGCGATTTCAGTTAACTTCGGGTTAATTTGGAACATTTTTTCTGCTGTGAAATGTTTCTCTAACTAAGTTTTACCTGAACAGTACACATCGGCCCCTGTAGTCGAGTGGTTAGCGAGCAATTCTGCTGGCTAACTTCAGAGACGATGTTTAGTCTTTCTGTGTGTATTTCATATATATTTTATACAAACGTATCTCGTCCATACATTTTCCTGGTCTGTGTAACCGGTAAATTGCCAGGAATTTCTTAAAAGGGTGATTAAAAGACCAAAATCGAATCGTTACTCACGCAAAAAGTAACCTCGATCTGTCAAAATAAGATGCTTTTGTTTATATTCTTCGTTAAAATACACAACTTGAATCGAGCGAATTGTCATTCCTGTTACAAAGATTGTATTGTAAATGTAGTATTCGAAACTAATCGCAAATAGCGGTGCATTGTGAGAATAAATACAGGTGTTAGTGTACAGTGTATTGCTATATAGTTGCTCACTGGTGTACGGAGTATTGCTGTATCGTGTACAGAGTATTGCTTTTAAGTGCAGTGACTATTTGTCACACAACTTGAATAAATGCAAGGAATAATCAGTGTTTGTTTGGTAAAAATAACTTGTTATTGTATAGATCTGTACCTATTAAGTTTGGATTGTATGTACTACATGAAACAATTAATGTAACAAGCTAATCCTATCTCCAAGAACCATATCGCCTGATTTTTACATGTTGTGATATTAGAAATGTACATAAATTCTACAGGGTTTAGAATGTGGTCTGTACTATTTCATAAGAACAATAGCTTCTTTGACCGACTGAGCAAAATAAGTTGTCTAACCTCTGCTGGGAAGAAAATGCAAGATCCCCTTGAGAAAATGTCTGTAGTCAGGCAAACATGCTTTGTCACCCACATATCAATATTTTCTGTTAGTGCTTTTGTGACAACATAATACAAAATACCACACAACCCTAAAACATTCTTTTCTTTTAACTTCTTAAGTTGGTGTTTAGATTTTAACATTTTAACCATGATATTAAGATTCCTCACGTTAAAGTAGATGTATTATTGGAATTGTTTTAGGAGTCACCCTTGTCTTCAGGAAATGGTAGAATTTCCATTTGTAATTAAATATACCCGGTACAACACATTGTCACATTAAAATATTATTTTACTACCATTCGTGTTAAAGCTCATGTATGAATCTACATTGACTCCCCTGTATGCCTGTCCCTTTTGCTATATGTGTTTCATAGGCAGATCCAAGGGGGGGGCGTACGCCGGGTCCGCCCCCCCCCCCTAAAATCCCCAAAGTAACGATTTTTATTTGACTGAAATAGTCTAGTTATATGTAACTTGCCTTTAAATCTTTGTGAAAAGGTATTAAAATATTAAAATGTGAAAACTCCGTGCTCGCTGCGCTCGCAAAATTAGCTTTAATATATGAAAGACGGGGTACATCCACAAAAAAATGATGCAACAAGTACGCCTATATACTGCATAACTCTGCAATGAATGAAACACTGTAGACTTTAAAAAAAGACTTAAATTAGTCCGATTTTTGTAATAAAGCATGCCCTATTTACTAGCCAATAAGGTATCTCAGACCACAAGAACACACCAGATTGACCCTCGTTTTGAAATTTTCCCGTCATAGCATGCCTCCCCGAACCCCCTACTATATCATTAATTTTGTAAAGCGAGTTTTTGTAAAACTATGATTCAGTGCAGATGACATACGTGAACATTTTTATATTACTTTTTACTGAAAAAACTTTTTTTCTCGATTCGCTCGCAAAGTAACTTCGATCTATGAAAATGTGTCAACACACCTCCTTGCGAAAACTTTCTATATATACACTCCGTATATGTAAGAATACCGGACAAGTACCGAGTTCGCTTTATCTTTAACTGTTTTTAATTGATGCTCGACCAAATGCAGTTTCCAACCGAGTGTAATAATTTGGTCGAGCATCAATTAAAAACAGCTAAAGAAAGAGCGAACTCGGTACTTGTCGTACGGAATGAAATTTAGGCTATATAATATAACCATATTAAATGCACGATCGTTATAATCAAGAAAAAACTCACCGTTAGCAGACGAAATCGCAAATGTTTTGAGCGTACAACCGCATTCATTTGATCACGTGATTCTACACACTGACTTATAACTGTGCTGTTTTTAATTCCTAATAATTTTTTTGTTTGTGAATATTTTTTAACGAAATTTTGTGTATTTCTATGTTAGTCGACACACAACATAATCCAATATTCAAATTGAACAGTTCAGGGAACATCGCCCGTTGTACTTGTCTAAGTGCACAGTTATAAGTGTATCCAAGTGCAGGCTAATACATAAATTCGCTAAGCAACCAACGAATATCACTAAGGGGCATGGAGATTGCGTATGTTGTAAATGCAATGGTTTGCGCATGGTTTTAAAGGTTACATTATTATTACAATTATTAAGTGTATCTTGAAGAATAATTAAGATTTCTCAAGTAATAATCAGCACCTCAAAACCTCAAAAACACTGTCTCCCTGTTTGTTCTGGCAAGAGAAAACAGGAAGTGCGGGCACTCACTCTCCATAACCACACGGTAAGTCTATGTAAAACTGGTGATCCCCGGGGCGGGCCACTTTTGACCCCATGGGCATAATGTGGGCAATCTTGGTAGGGACCACTAGATGATGCTGCATACCAAATATCAAAGCTCTAGGCATTGAACTTTTAGACAAGAAGATTTTTTATATGTTTTCCCTATATAAGTCTTTCTAAAACTGTGACCCCCCCCCGGAGCGGGGCCAATTTTCACCCCAGGACCATAATTTGAGCAGTTATTAAATCCCACAATGCTACGTACAACCTGGCAAAATTTCATTAAAATTGGCCAAACGGTTTGAGAGGAGATATCGTTTGAAAGTGTGGACGGACGGACGTACAGACGGCTAGACGGATGACGTACGGCGAGTGAACACAATAACAAACTAACAAAATACCCAAACAAAAATGAAAAAAAATAATTAAATCAAACTATGACAGCTGAAATGTATTATCATAAATAAATGAAATGCCATTTAACAAACAACAAAGGGAAAATAATGTAAAATGCACGCCAACAAAGATCGCTGTAATAGTTAGCGGACGAAATCGCAAATGTTTAGGTGGCAGGGGATATATTGGGGTGATGGGGATCAAAATATCAAATCTTCAGTGTAGGGCTTATTTATGGGCACCAAAAATTAAATTGGTATTTTAAAGACACAATTCTGTATTCATTTTGTACAAAGAAGGTGTTTAATATTTTGAAAAATCATAGAAGCTAAATATCAGTTGGCTCTGAAGGATTTGTAGCTCTTCAAAATGGAGGTTATCACCACTGGCGGAAGTTCACATTGAGCGTCGTTAGAAACCGCGAAAAACTTTGACAGCAAATAGCAAAAAATCGGCATGTATGAGAGACACTTTTCTTGCTGAATTAACCTAGCTCATGCATGCTATTTATGTAAAATGGGACCAAAAATAGGATTGCATTGGGTTTAAAAATACTGTGTGTGGGGTGAAATTGGTCACTTTTGTATTTTTTTTACTAAAATTTGGAGGTGTAGGGGCAAAAACAAAGGGCCATAACTCCACAACCCTAGGTGTTAGCCTTGCAATTTAAAGTTACTTTCTATTTATGTTGCATAGGCCCTGAGACTGACACATAAATACTTTCTTGTCTTATTTGCTATTTTCAAGAAATCCGCTTGACTGTTTGCGGCCTGTCGGAAGCTCAAAATTGGCCAATAATATATCCCGTTCCCCCTTTAGAATTTCAAATAATTTGATCACGTGATTCTATACACTGTATACTGCGCGGATATAATGGGTAAGTTTGCACGCCTCTGTGGTTATTTAGAACATTCTGTATTCAATACTGTTTGCTAAAGTATTTTGCAATAATTCTATTGTGAGGAATATAATTAGACGCAATACTTCAATCATTTAGCTGGGCTTTATACAGGTAAGACATATATTAACTAATTGTGATTGTTGTCTTATTATTTACTATTTATTTGATTTTGTATAAAGTATATTAATATTTAATCTATACTCAGAAAAAGGGATAAATTATTGTAGTAAAACTTTATATTAAACCATGATATGTACATATTTGAAAACCTGAGTTAGAAAGTTCAGTACGATGTGTACCTATCAAGTTTGGACTCGTATACCTGCTGGTATAGATTTGCTATGAATATATTATACATCGATAACGCTGACTATATAAATTTCCGTGCGAGTTTCGTTCGATTTCAATAAACTTCGAGTTAATTTGGAACATTTTTTCTGCTGTGAAATGTTACTCTAAGTTTGAACTGAACAGTACACATCGGTCCCTGTAGTTGAGTGGTTAGCGAGCAATTCTGCTGGCTAGGGTTTGTGGGTTCGAACTCTGGTAAAAACTTTTTATTAATTTGTACATGTTTTATTTTATTTTGTGTATTGAGTTAAAACACAAAGACACGAAAATCATGAAAACCATGCTTCAAAAATCATGTACAGTGATTGAATTGTGTGTGTATTCACTTGGTTCACTTCAATCAGTTCGAAAATGTCTGACAACCAGAACAGTCGATATCTCGGCTCTAAATGTATATAAACCAGCAAACTTAATTATACATGTAGTAAAGAAGATACGAAAAGTAAAAAATATATTAAACAAATTTCGAAAGTCAATAACTGGATTCGAACCCTAGACCTCAAGATTGAAATCGCACAGTAACGGTGTGTGTTACCGACTGAGACAAGTATACGTTACACTCTGTAGTAACCTATAGAAGTCAATTTAAACAATTCTTGGTGGCCATCTTGAATATTTCAAAATGCTCGATGACGACAAAGTTATATCATTCAGTTTCTTTGTAGGTACATGTCAAAGGACCATTTTATGCAAAAATATTTTGTGCGTACTATTTTTGGGGGGTTTGCGACTTGCATACCGACTATAGCACTAGAAGTCAATTTAAACAATTCGGTATAATACTATCAATTACGTGTATTCCCGTTATAATCAATACGAATACAGCCGAAGTTAAACTTAGACATTCAGTCTTCCATGAAATTATGCTAATGGCGGGTTCGAGACTCGTGTCAAATTAGCAAAGCTATATTATGTGTTAATAAATGGGTGATTTGATATTTGCCCTGTTATTTGTTCGAGAGGGCAGTCGTATTGGCCCGAGGCCGTAGGACAAATAACAGGGTTAATATCAAATCACCCATTTATTGACAATTTTATTAAATAAGTATCAATTTTTTTAAAATTTGTCTTTGCATGCAACGTTAGCACATCAAACTAGACCGACATAAAAACTGCGAAAAACATTTTTTTCAGATTTTTGCATCCAAATATATTCGAACTTGTAGCAAATGATCTAACTAAGAAAATGAATACCCATATGACATGTTTTCGTTCAGTAATTTGAGTGAGTAAAATTCGATTCTTCATAATTTCAGCTGAAAATCTATATCACTTTTTGATGTCACTTATTTGTCCTCGTGGCAGACGTATTGTCAAATACGGCCTACGGCCTCGGACCAATAGGCTACGACTGCCCTCGAACAAATAACAGGGCTAATATCAAATCACCCATTTATTAACATTATATAACAACACTTTTGAAGGCCATTAAGTTTTTCTTGACGGATATATTTTTCAGCAAAATTTACCAAGTAGAGTAAGAAACACTAGATTATATTTTTCTCTCAACCCTTTACATCCTCCAAAATCGAGTTTCTATTCCATTTAACATAATTTTTGTGTAAACATCGCGTCAATGCAGTATTGCATTTGTCTTGTAGATGCATATCACCTTCAGTTAATGAAAATTACGAGGTGTCCATTTTACATAATATAAATGGAGACAAGTAACAATGCAAAGACTCGAAGCTGTACTAAAAATGTAGAAAAATTATAAGTGAATCATATCTCTTGAAAAAGACCGCATGGTCGAAAATTTGAGTATAGAGTGGTTTTGCTACAAACGATATTGTGATCCCCTTTTAGGGATATTATTATACTAGATAAATACACAGCTTCCCCAATATCGACACCCTAGCCAAAGCAATTTAATGCAGTTAAAAATATTTGAGTCGCCCCCTACTCTCGCTAATAACGTTGAGATGTCCCGCATTCCGGAAGGTCCAGGCGGGGATTTATCAGTCGCTTCTGCGAATGAGGGAACTCTTTTTGTTTTGCCAGGAACAAATTTGTGGATTTTGAACGTTTGTGAAGAAAAACGAGGTTTGATTCAGCTAACTACTTTATTGTATTGATGTATTGGTACTTTTCTTGCTTATGCATTTACCGTTATGTAGAAATTTGAGTAGAATTTGTTGTTTAAACCTTGTTTAATAAGCGTTACGCAGTTGTGACAAATTGTGCTATAAATAGATTAACTGCCGGGCTGAGGTCCCGGCCAAAGTTTGTAGAATTGAGGTCCCGGCCAAAGTTTTCAGAATTGAGGTTCCGGCCAAAGTTTGCAGAATTGAGGTTCCAGCCAAAGTTATTGCAACGTAACGATGCGAGGTGTTCCGATTGTTACACGGTGTACGGGTGGCACGGTGGTCTAGTGGTAAGACGCTAGACTCCTGATTGAGAGGTCCCGGGTTCGATTCTCGGCCGGGACACTTGGTCATTTCAGAAACGCTATTAAGTGTTTCCCACCCAACTAGAGATGATCCTGGTTGGTAACTCAGGGGTAGTCTCGCGTGTATCGGTGCTTTACACCGGGCACGTTAAAGAACCAAGGAATCTATTCGAGACGAGCAAGGGTATCGCACCCGGATTCCTTGTATCTCACCTCTGTCTCTTATATTTGCGATAATGCCCCAGAGTGGGCCCTGCAAATTAAATGGAAGAAGAAGAAGAAGAAGAATGTTTGTAAACATGAATTTTACATGTTGAAAGATATTGAAATAATGTTATGGCTGCCAATGTTATTCTTATGGGTCATAGCTTTGTACGCAGATTCTATGATTATTTAGAGCGACGGGATGAGGTCAATTTGGGACTACTTTACAGAGTTATAAATTTACTTGGTATGGGTTCGGTGGACTATGACTCGGACTAAAGCTTGAACAACGCAGACGGCTTCATACGATTGATGACAAATTACTGAATTGTGACTTAGTTTTAATTGATATTGGATCAAACGATTTATCACGTCAGTGTTATTCACCAGAACAGTTTGGGCTTGACATTGCAGCTATGCGTCATTTTTAGCTCGACTGTTCGAAGAATATGAGAGCTATTACAGTCACTTGTTCGTCGGCGTCCGCGTTGCATATGGTTAAAGTTTTACATGCAAAACTTTAACCTTGGTTATATTTCAATAACCAGTGCATATATTGGATTGAAACTTTGCACTGGCTTTCCCTGTCATGTAATCAACCATGTTAGATAACACAAAGACCTAAATTACCCAGATTGGAATTATCGCCGCTTCACGATATTCCTCGCAGCGGGGTCACGTGGTATAAAATCGAACGTGACCGAAGCGCGCACCTGTCAACATAGCGGTGCGTCGTAGAAACCAATTCTTAACAGATAAACATATTTACGCCGCTTCAATTCAGTTCGATTTTAAATGAAAACTTCCGATGATGTATTGTTTTAAGTTCATGTATTGTGAAATAAAATAATTCTCAGTAATTTGTTTACTTTGTTTGTTTGTTTTGTGTACTGAATAGGTCGGTAAAATGCGTGATTATTCATCGGTTTACACGCTTTTTAGAGTCCATTTTAAAAAAAAATTTGTTAAAGCGTTTTGTTTTGGGATGATTAGTCCTTAATCCATCCAATTTTCGAGTGTAATGATGTCATAATAACCGTCATTATGTATTTGTTTGGTAATTTGTTTACATGAGACAAAGATCTTTGCTTCATAGGCCGATAAAATGCGTGAAATACAGACAATTATAACACTCAATTTACGGACCTATTAAGGGGATTATCAAAATTAAATTGTTTTGTTTTGGGTTGATTGATCTTTTCAATAATCCTTAATAATTTCATAATTGCCATCAATATGCATTAAAAACGTTGATCAATAGGATGATCACACAAGAACTTTCCTTTAAAGTCGTCTACTAAATACCCGTAGATGCCAATTAATTACTACTCGTCAAAAAGGTAAGTCAAACAAATTAACGTATATATTAGTATCTTGCAAAATAAATTATATCATTATTTTGATATTAATATTATTGAGAGCATTTTAAGCGTTATTTGTATTATAAGAGTGAATTTATTGTGTTGATTTCAATTTGGAAACCATTGATAATGTCTAAACTTAAGAATCCGGACTTTCTTTCGTGGGATAGTGACATAGATCTGGATGATTTATTAGGTGAATACACGGAAGATGAGAAAGAAAAGGGTCTGAACTTTAAACTGAATGATGGAAAGTGTTGTGAGTTGTATGTGTGTCCCTTATGTTCTCGTGAATACAAGTCTATAGGAGGTTTCCGAGGTCACGTTACTAAGAAGCATGATGTAAATTTGAAAGGTATTATATTTTACATCAATTTGTATACATGCTTGTTTTGATACTGTATTCGTCCTCAACATTTTGACTGTTCAGCGCTTGTTGTCTGTGTAATACAGGTTCCGATATATATCTGTGCTTACAATAAATTGTTCTGATTCATATATGTGAAATTGTGTGATAGTCCCACAATATGTCATACATGATTTTGTTTGAGGATGGGAATAATTCACACTTTTCTGTTTAACATCTTCTTGTATGAGCCGAATTTGGTCCGAGTATCATGCAAAACCTGCTTGTAAGGATCCAAACAATTATGCTGCAATATTATTCCAAATTTGCTAAGGGTCAACAATTTTTTCTAGTGGATATTGTGCGAATCACAATATAGAATTTCCATACAAGAAAATGTGACAGTTAAACATCCGCTATTAATGAAAAGCATCTGGTAACACATGTCTATCCGGATGTTAGCACATATGGTCTTCTGTCTTCTGGGATATATAATGCAAGCTTTATGCGTGTTGTTTTTGAATTATCAGTCTTTTACTACAATATACACCCAAACATTACCCTCCCCAAGTGCCCATGGACTTGCTGTAAAAGACTGATAAGTATAAATATAAAAACAGAAACTATAATGTGAATACTTCTATCTTTTCTTTTCTTTTCTTCCTGTAGATTCCCAGACTGTGATTCTGGCACTCCTGTTGGAATTATATCCTCCAGGATTAAAATCCAAGTTTACGAATATAGCTCACTACAATTATAACACTGGTTTTACATGCACATGCCTATTTTACATGTGTACAAGTCACACAAAACAATTCACACAAACAAGTCTATACAGCTCAAAATCATTACTTCATATTAGTTCATTTAGTGTCACATACAGTCTATAAGGAAATCGAGGTGTTTTCGTTTTTTAAAGATTTGTGTTATTTTATTTTATAGTGGTCAATTAAGAGGGGGCCTAACTAGGGGGACCAGGTGTAAGAAATTGTACTCTTCTGTAGTGTAGATGCTGTATGTATGCTTGGGATGCTCGCTCGATCCTCGTCTGGTCTTTCTTAGTAAGCCTGACTATGGGTTGCAGGATCTTTTGTGTGTGCAGTCTAGGATCAGTTGTATGAGCTTCTTCTCCCTATTGATCAGTGAGAAACCTCCTGGGTGGATATCATCAAGGATCTCTTGAAGTAAGAGGGCTCCCTTTCTTCTTGGTTCATCTAGGGAGTTACAATCCAGCAGAAAGTGAGAGAGAGTCTCATCCATCAATTTAATCAATAGATAATACAATAACATTTTTTTATTAGACATACAATTATTGACACAAATGTCACAATTCAATTTCAATTTATTGGCACAAATGTCACAATACTAACTTCATATTATTATGAATTTCAATATTATCATAGGGTCAAGCATTAACAGTTGTTTAAATGTGTTTCCCTAACTAATTATAATGTACACTACTTACACTAAAAACTGTTGTACTGAGGTGTATGGCAAGTCG
Organism: Spisula subtruncata; assembly: GCA_963678985.1. Classification (NCBI taxonomy): domain Eukaryota; kingdom Metazoa; phylum Mollusca; class Bivalvia; order Venerida; family Mactridae; genus Spisula; species Spisula subtruncata. The sequence goes on along the minus strand of OY787662.1, from coordinate 61,648,467 downwards.
TATTCTAACAAGTAGCTTTTATAATAGTAAGCCCTGGATGTCGAGAAAGGCTGGAAAATTTGGTATATTCTATAGCTTGGCCAATTCTACACACGAAATTATTACCAGTTTCATGCTTTTGATATATCAATTTCTACAAGTAAATCAGTAATATTGGTATATCAAGTTTGTGTTTGTATTCGAACATCTTCGTGATACTACCCGACAATAAAACATACAACAGAGGTTATGAATATAGAAAATAATTTAGCGGTTCAAATATTTGTGTTAAATTCCCAAAGCTGTACAAAGGTGAAAAATCATTATAGCATAAAAACGGTGATTTTGCTCATACTTAAACGGGGAAAAAAGGTACGTTATTGTAAAGATTCTCGCGCGCACGCGCTGTTGGTGTTCAGTTTTAAATAAGCTCATTTCAGGACCCAGTCGACGAAAATAAATGATTTACAGCGTTATATGAACTGTCAATCACATTCTAATAGTAACTACTAATCTATTTTCTATAATAGTAAAATAATAAACTTAAACAAACCCCAAATGTCACTTATTTCTTGGTATTTGACGATACCGGAAGTCGACGCTCATAACAAAAACTTGTATGTGACGTAACGTTTGCTAAGCGACGTCGCGTTTGTTTTCCCGACGTCGCCCAAAATGTCGCGCCAAAATGTCATAATTTTGAAAAACATACTAATAAAGTGTTGTTTTTATGCTATAATAGCGTTTACGCATGCTTTTTCGTGCTATTACATCTGCAGAGTCCCTCGGGAGTGTTGGTGCCCTCGCCCTGACGGGCTTGGGCACCAACCGTCCCTCGGGACTCTGCAGATGTAATAGCACAAAAAAGCATACGTTAACCCTACAATCATATACGATTTAGTATGCAATTGATCTTTGTGATCATATAAGTAACTAATCTGTCTACATTGAATATGTACATATCCTGGGTACACTATAATAAAGAGACAAACTAGATAAACAATCATAAACACTTGAAGTTGAATACCATGTTCTATTTACATATTAAGCAATTAACTATAATACATCATATACTCGACTAATTCATCCGGGGCCCTGACTAGACTTTGGGGGACGGGGGGCCCTCAGCTGGGGAATTTTGGGCCGTTTTGACAAAAAGGGGAATTCTGTATTATAATGAAAATTAATATTATCATCTAAGAAATACATTGTAACTGCATAAAAAGCCAATTCCAAGCTATCGTACCATCTACACTAACTGCTGAACAAATTAAAAATGCTATTGACTTAAAAAAAAGAAAAAAAGTTATGTATATTCATTTAGTAGGGGAGGTGGCCAAATTTCAGTCCCAAAAAAAAACGGTCAAATGAGGGCAGTCATCTTACTATTGATGTTTTAACATCTCATGGAAAACTAAACATGTCTCTTGTATAACTTGACTCTCAAAAATAAACATTTACCATTAATTAACTTCTGTATGCAAGATAGATCTATATAAAAATAAATATTTCCATAAACATTTTACCTTGGCGAAATGAAACAAAGGCTAACTTAATGGCGAATATACTACCAGTCTATATACTTGGCTTAAACATGTACATAGGAAGCATTTTATACAATTATGTAATAACCAAAGGTTGAAACTTGTAAATCTGAAAAATATTAATTAATATGCAACTTTATGTGTCTTTGTATTAAAGTCAAGTTTTAAAGATCTCTGGAAATGATCTCCTACAACATAACACTCAAAAAAACATTTACTATTTATTTTCGATTATTGTAAACAAATCTATCAATATTAATATTTCCATTATAACATTTACCTTCGCGAAACGAAACAAAGGCAAACTTAATGGCGATGATACTGTTTTTGTATATAAATCTATTAAAATTAATATTTCCATTATACCATTTACCTTTGCGAAACGAAACAAAGGCAAACTTAATGGCGAATATACAAACGGTCTATACATTTATATAAATAAGTGGCTTGAAAAACATACACATGTAAAAGTTATAGATCATCTAAACTGAACTTTTGATCTGATCAGGGGCCTTATTCACCAACAGTACTTAAAATTGACAACATTCATAATCACTGCCATTTCTTTGCAATTAGATTTAACCATGTTGAATTTTATCGATTATTAGTTGTTACCCACTGAACATGCACTGAACATGTTCACAAATAGAACATCTTGCTATTTAAAGTGCAAGTCTGAATTTTAGACTTACAATGTTGGTGAATAATGCCCCTGGTCTGGTAACAAAATTTGCAAATGTTTCAAGATAGATTTTGAAATTTTAATTCATTTTATAAAAAATCTACAACATTTACCCAGGTAATATTTGCAGAAACTTACTTTCTTTTCAATAATCCTGAAATGTCATCCTGAACTGTTGTCAATTTACTGCATAAAAAGACCTAAATTACCTCTTTGCTGCATACTTTAAAAAAAACTTATGTACATACATTTACAAACGCTGAATTCTTACACATGTATATGAGTTAGTTCAATAAAATTCATAAACTCTAATGAAAATTGACTTAACTGAGAAAACTGCAAATCTAAACAGCTTGGTATGACATTAACCAGTCATGGCCTTTTTATGGCAAGGTTTTTGTAACGGCACAGCAGAGTGTCTTTAAACCAACTACATTTGCTACATGGTGAGTGCATCACCCATCATGTCACAGAAACCATATTTCTATAAAATTTAAAAATGTACATTCAGGCACAATAATTTAGAACGTGACAAAGAACAAAAAACATTGGGAAAAAATAATAGTATTGATTGTTTCCCCTTCCTTTGTTTTGTTGAATGACAAGTAAATAGGATATAAATAATAGTCTGACACAATTATTCAAAATTAATAAATGTGGATAGGACTGTGTATTGACAAAAATAAACATATAGAAGAAGATCTAAATTTTCTAAAAAAACAAACAATAAAAAATTTGCTTTTAATGACGTGTATACAGCTATATTTTAACAGTCATCTAATGTCAAAATAATTACTTGCATCGTTTCAAGTATGATACTAGACGACCTTAAATAATTGCAAATTAAAACTTTGGATCGGTTCTGTGTACTTTGATTCAAAAATAGACGTTTCTTATAATTTGATAGGGTTTTCTAGAACACTTTCGTATGAAAACGGACAAACTGCAAGAAAGCAAACCGGTAATTGTTTTTCAGTTTTTTAAAAAAAAATCGTCAAGATATAGCTCTATACACTTTAACTTGTAAATCTGTGGTTAAAATGCATTTATAACCTAACTGATTTCCTTTTCGGCACTTTGGAGTTGTCAATATAATTGAAATCATTCTCATCACAGGCTATAGTGTTTCCCCGCTTAGGAGCAATTGCTTGGGAATTAACAGCACGAATGGTTGTGATAATATTGCGCACTTCATTCACAGATGGATTGTTATTTGCACCACACTTGCTTCGATAATGTCCGAAGTGCTGCTCAAGAGGATCTTGGTTAAAGCAGTGAGACAACGCAAAACTTGCACCTTCATCCAAAAGACTTCTTACACATGCACTGACTGAATTCACGGTCATTTTTACACCAAGTATGGTCTGGTAACTAAGAAGCATACTTGAACGTTGAGTTTTGGTAAATTCACCGGGTCTATTCTGTACTTGTTGTTCCCAGTCACTCAAATAATTTGTGACATCATTCTGAAGGAAGTGGAGTCTTTGATCATTAACTGATTTATAAGGCTCTAGATTACAGTTACGTTTGTTGCGCCCTTCCATTACACTTCTAACGTTCATGCAATCAAACATTTTGTTGAAAAGTTTTAAGAAACCAACTGTTTCCGAAGTGTCCGGTCCGTATAATTCTTCGATTGCATTGGCAACGGATTCACTTATCACTTGAGCAGCTAAGTTTACCTTCATGTAATTTAAGGATGCAAGGTGAACATGTTTTCTAGTTAGTTTGGGACAGGGATTAAACACATTTAGCTCACATTGCTCCTCAAATAACTTCACAATGTGAAGCCATGATATATCCTTTCCATTTAGCCAGAGGTGTCTCGTCTTGTTGTGTGAATAAGAGTTACTTAAGTTATTCCGTAAAGTTTTGGGTAAGTGCGGCGGGTCCGAAATGAAATAAATGTACTTATTGCGCTTGTGTGGATTTTTGGATCTATACACAACATCCTCATTCCCAACACGATTCATGTTGAAAAAGCGCCTGTTGGGTGTTGCACCGTCACATGTAAGGAATAGAACTGTCAGTTTAAGTTGTGTCTGAACAAATCCCACAGTTTGCCATATTATTGGGTACAAGTAGTCGGATGAGATACTTTTAGTGGCAAAAACACACAATGGGAAGCACAGCTTACTACAAACACTTCTCATCATCACAACCAGAATTGACTTTGCTAGCTCTTGGCCACTTCCCATCGATTCAAATTCCATCATCTGATTCCCTATTTCCCCCAAGTTACAATACCCAACAAGTTCACCAGTGTGTTTATCATACACAAGGTCTTCTCTTATTTTGATCTCGTCAAACAGAAGGCCAACATTTCGTCTCCATTCCTCAGAGTATAATTTGTGTTTTTTGGCTTCTGATGCCGCAAGTTGAAATACGTCTTTTTGAAACCCAAGCTCACTTTTCAAAAAATGACTATAATCATATATAGTTCTAGTCGAAGGTAGATTTATGAAACCAGATTCCTTAATAGCCTCATAAGCTTTTTCAGATTTGTGCCGCATAAATAAGCACCACCGGATAATCATAGGGTGCCAGCGCATCCCCCGCTTGTCTTCTTTTGATGAATACTTAGCTTGCTGCTCCCAGAATAGTCGTTGTCTACAATTGCTGTCCGGAAAAGAACGCTGGAAGTCTGCTGAACAAGAAGCCATCAGTCCCTGAATAAAGAAAAGATGCAACTTAAGTTTTATTTTATGAAAATCATATTATGAAATCTGTCTCTAGAAAAGACAAAAAATGCCGATATTGCTGGGGTTTACAAACTGAAATGAGCACAAGTATGTCCCGTTGTTTAGGACAAGAAATTGTTGCTTCCGGCAAGAACTAACTTTTGAATAGAATTATGTATACATACTTTGTCTAAATTTAACGAGTCCCCAGCCAATTTTGTGAGTCAGTGACTCAGGACTCACTCCAAAATGAATCACTGCTTAAGCAGAATTTAACAATAATTTACAACACCCCTTTCCGCTTTTCTGCACAATGATTTCCCTCCTCCCAGAAATAGATATAAAATATAAAAAAATTAAATAAAAACTTCTAAATTGATAAATCATTTATTTTCGTGTATGCATGCACAAAACAGGGTTTTCCCTAGGATTTTTCATACGCGAGTTCCAGGACCCTTAAGGTTTATACTTGGGGAGTCCCTGAGAAATTTTGGGGGTCCCCTCACTATACAGTAATGCAATTCAAGCTCATTATTACTGAGTATCAAATTTATAAATAAATGAAACAGAAAATTCAGATTGCTCAATGCACCACAAGATTTAGTGCAATAAATAGCAGAAAGAAAAATGTTCTAGCTGAAATGACAGTGTCTATTCTAGGGCTCCTATTGGGGGTCCCAAGGATGCACAGTAATACAGAAATGAGGGTCCAAAGCCACAAAGTTGCGTCAATGACGCAGAAAACATGCATCAGGGAAATCCCTGCACAAAGTATCATTGATCTACATTCAACAAAAATATAACTATTAAATACTATTAAAATTTATATCAATATTAAGTTATAAATAATATATAATTAATTTTAATCCTTTATTCTATAAAGTTCTGGGCCAGAAATAAAGGTATATTCTAGGTATGACTAATTTGCTAATTGTGATATTTTAAATAATTATATCTATACAAGACTCTAAAATATTAGTCCAATCAATCAATATTGAACTCCTCCCATAATGCACAGAACCATACTGTCAGAGATAATAAGCCCCTCCCATGGGTTAACTAGTGTGGAATTATCTTCACAGGTTTTAATTAACTCCTCCCTATTAGGTCATATTGCATAATCCTGGCTCAAATTCTTACAGGGATCTATGTTTATATAAGAAATTGAAAAGTATTGTTTCAAAACTGCAGGGGGTAGGAAATATGTCATAAAACTCCTGACTTCAAAGAGTAATATATTGGTATATTTTTAATAACTGGTTTTGGGGACAGTAGCTGCATAATAAGGGGTCATATTGTGATGACAGCTGTCTATGTTTTTACAAGGAATTGATTATGAACTTACTGAAGCTGCAGGACAGGAAATAGGATATAAAACTCCCTAGACTTGATAGGGGTTGTATATTGGCTTATCACTAAATAGATTTTTGAAACAGTAGCTGTTTAATCAGGGGCCATGATGAGAAATTAAAAACTTGGACCAATAAAAAGGGGATTTTAATTTGAAGTAAATAAAATGGGTCTAAGTAAAATAAAAATAGATATTAATAACTTTTTGAACTGGTGCATACTTATACTCAGAGGAATACATTCTACTTAATAAAGGGCGTGATATGAAATAATGAATTGGAACTTAACTGCTGTTTTTCTTGAATTTGCCCAAATACTGTGCACCAGGCATAATCTACAGAGCCATTATGCATGCCCCTCCCACAATTCACATTGAGAAATATTACTTGCCATTAAAATATTAAAGCTCCTACCACTTTGCAATATTACAACATCTTAGCTAAAATCCTTATTAGATCTATTTGACAAGGACTTCAATTAAAGTTTTAAGCCGCATGGAGGCAGGTCATAAAACTTAGGGTTGTCACCTGGTATTTTGTAAATAAACATGTTTATAATAACAATGCACAATTACATTGGGAAAAGTTAGAAATAGAAGTGCTGAACAATCTGAAATTCTGAAAATATGTCAATTTATATAAGGAAAACATTTTGGCTCACCCAAAAACCTATAATTAGGGCTTTTTTTCACTGTAAAACAGAGGCCGAAATAATGACAACTTCACAATTTCAAAAAGCCAGCTTCACAAACCTAAGAAATTTATGCCACACAATTTTTAGATATATTGCGCTCTACGTTTCACAAATCTTATAGGCTAGGACATCTTCACAATTTTGACAAAAAGGAGATAATTGGTAATTTATTTACAATAATAATTGTTGACAAAATCTTTTTGGTATGAACCAGCTTTGGTGCGATTTTTTGTCAGACATTCTGTAGAAAATCAGCGAAAATTTAGTTCATTGTACACAGTTACTATTGTATGATTATGTTTAAATCAATTATCACATGTTTAAAATACTATGTCAAATCACTGAAAAGTGGAAATAAAGAGAATATCATTCTAAATAAAAGATGTTTTTCCTTGATTAATCAAGTACTTTCATCACATAATCTGTTATATACTGCTCATCAATAGACTACAAATCTTTCACTGATGATGCGAGTTTCTAGGCCGCATTTCAGCGCTAAAGTCCAATCCTCAGTTTCCCCTAGCAACCGGAATTCTTATCTCCCTTGCTATATTAATTTATTCTACCGAGTATTTTGTAAATTAACGGAATTTTTTTAAACAACATTAAAACAAATTAATTAATTTAGGTCTTTGATTAAAACATAACATAATTTATGTGCAACAAAAATTGTGGAATTCTGGTAAACTTAATTTCCATTCACTGTAGCATGATACGGGACTATCACACACATTTTTCAGTCGATTAGGGCTGATCAAAATTTGGCAGGGCTAAAACCATGCAAGTACAGGATACCAGTATGTCAAGTTATCAACCAGCTACTACGCTGGTCGATGCTCGCTCATCAGAAAAATTTGTCCAGATCTATGGATGCATCATGGAAAGAGCATGAACAACAAGCTTTTAAATGACATAAAGGGTCAAAATGTTATATTTTTTGTTAAGTACTAAAGTTCAATTAGCATGCAAATAAAAATTGACGTAAAGAGTATACAAGTACTACAATACACACCTGTAACTCCTTATGTTCATACTCCTTCACATTCACACCATTCACTCTAATTGCTGCATCATATTGTCTCTTCAGCTTAAACACTGTCTGCTGTAGGTTACCAATTTTTTCCTTCTGCTCAAATAGTTTTTTGCACAATTCATTTCTTGTCATGTCTTTATGTTTAAATGTTGAATTAATGAATTTCTTTCCATTGGCACCTCTTACTTCAACACGTTTCTGACGTTTTTTCAATGCATATCCATAGTTTGTACAAGAAATACATTTGACCTTCCTTAATGTCAACAATTCACATTTTGAAGAACGAATAGTAGAGGTGTACCTTTCATCACTTCCAAATTTTGCTCCAAAATCCCCTTCTCTGTATGCTAAAATCTCTGAATCTGTGTTGCTGGTAAGAGCACTACCTATTGGCACTAAGTTATGATACATTTCCTCCGGGTTTCCGCAACACACAGGGAGTGTCTCAAATCTATCTAGAAGTCTAACTGCACAGTCCAATGTTGTAAATTGTGAGGGCATGTCTTGCCATAATGCATGAGATTGGTCTATTTCCTTGCGGTGAACACGTACTGAACACTTGAAATCACTGTCAAACTTAATGGTATACATAACGGCCATATCATCTCCTCCATAAAACTTAATCAATGTAATGTCATACTCTGTCTCACGTATGCTGTAGTGCCGCAGTCTACCACAATCTCCTATATCTTTAGCAAATGAACTAAATGAATATGATTGAATGGTAACACTTTCATACTGAATCTCAATATCGATATCCTCCTGAACTTCCACAAAATCCACACAACTCTCGTCTTTGTCGGGCATATTACATTCGTACGAAACTTGTTCACAAACAAATTCACTTCCTTCCTCAGGACACTTGGCATATGTATGATCACTGTCTTGTTCAAATGTCTGTGTCAGAACATTGTTAGTTTCTACTGTGAGAGTTTGTGCACATTGATCATTTAATTCCAGTGGCTCTGATTGAACTGCAACTGATTCTAATTCCATTGGCTCTGATTGAACTGCAACTGATTCTAAGTGAACTGTAACTGATTTAGAACCACACTGATCATTCACTTCCACTTTGGTACATTGCGACTTACAAGTCTCTTTATCTGCTACCTTGGGAGTTTTGTTGTAATGGTACTTCCTTTTGGCACCCACTTTAAGTCTCCCTTTCCTTGCCATCTTGGCTTCTGTAAAAATAGATTGATACATTTTCACTAAAATCATTTGAAATATTTATATTTCACAAGTTAAATAGGAATCAGACTCGCTGACGACGTTTGAATTTTCCAGACATTATTGTCTGCTCTAGATTTGCCTATGACAAAATGTCCAGCTAATTTAAATATTCATTAAACAGTCTGGATGTGCACAACAGTATGTTCGGCATGGCTTTATGGCAGTCCTAGACCGCAAGTTATGTGACTTTTAAATATCTGTGCAAACTTTGGACACCATTTCTAAATTGAAATGTTTCATAATTTTGATGAAAACTTTAAAGACACTTAAGAAAAAGGAATATAGCTATTTATTCAAGAAAAGTTGCCCTACTGTAAAATCATTAATTTTCGTGGGGGATTAAATTTTCTGGATTTCGTGGTTCAGTTCAACCACAAACTTTAGTCCCAACGAACATTGATTTTGACCCTTGTTTTGTTACCTAAAATGCAAAATCCACGAATTCAAGTGCCAACGAAATTGTCCTTTTTTACCAAAACCATGAAATTTCGTTCCAACAAAATGGAATGAGTTTACAGTAATTGTCAAGACCAAAGGACTAAGAATCATAACTTTACAAAATTATTATTGAGATATATGACAGAGATTGATAATGTTTGCATCATGCAATGTTATCTGTATTCTGAATAGTGTCCAATATTTCCTATTTATTTGATAGTGATCATACTTTTATGTTAATGTGCTTATTTTTTATTTGGTAGCATCTGACCACAAGAAGGGTGCAACACCTGCCAAAGAAGTAACACCCAAACAAAGCATATGCAACACCTGGAGTAGTATTTTTGACGAAGCCTACGAAAGCAGCATCAGCAACATTATGACTAATCCGATGTACCACATCTTGGGTGAATCAAGTGAGGCCAAAGTGGCGAAAGAATGTAACAGTAATATTCCACTGAAACAGGAAATCAGTTCATTGATGCAGGACATATTCAAAGATAATTGTTGTGCATCTTGTAGTGAAAGAGAGAGGATTTTCACCAAGCTCCATTTCATTAGAACAAGTGATGATATCATTAACAACCTCACCAGCACTGTAAGATTATCAGTATCTGATTCCACTGATGAAGAAGAGATCAATGAATTCCTGCAGGCATTTTTTTTGGACCTTGTAGGAGAAATTTTTAAATGCTTTGTTATCCAAGCCAAGTGAGGACATCAGTGACAATGACGCAAAAGTTCTATATTACATTGCTGGCTATATTATCAGAGCGCTTCAGAAGAAATACAACAAGATAAGATCTAAAAACCAAAGGGAGTCGAAATTGGAAGTTGTAACTCAGCTACTATGTAGTTCGTCACAGAAGACATTCACAGAAAAATTCAGTGCCATGATGAACTACAAAAACAGAGGTGGACTTAGGAAGCCATGTGATGATTTTTTTTTCATGGTTCGAGAATTCGAAGTTACTTTAAGAAGGAACGTAGACACAGACAACTTGAATTCCAAATCTCTCATGAAGAGTGAACTAAAGGAACTTTTGTTTGACAAAATTATGGTTAAACATTGCACGTCTACACTGTTTGTTGACCCAGACTGTGATGGCCAGGTTGATTCAAGTTTATGTCATTTGGAAGACACCATCAACCTGTTTTTAACAGTAAGGGGTTTTGCTGTTGCAAAATTTGTTAATAGAAGGACTGAAAGAAATGCCAAAGAACTGAAAAAATCATCTCAAAGCCTGAGAGACACTCTGAAAAATGTTAATTTGAACTAAGAATTTAAATCAGGCCTTATTTTGTCAAAATTGTGAAGAAGCCTTAGTCTGTTAGATTTGTAAAGCGCATTTTTTCTTCAAATTGTGAAATTCAAGCAGTGTTGCTTTTGAATTGTGAAAGAGAAAGCACGATATTGACTTTAATAAATTTGTGAAGTCTGAAAAGCAAGTGACAACTAATATTTTCCTATAATTTGTAAAGAAAATCACTCAAGGCTCAGCCTTGATATGTTGTATTATTGAATGTTTAAGCTACACTGGTTTTGTCAATTTCAAATTGTAGAAAATGAGCCTAGGCAAGTGATTTATGTGGTTTATGAAACTGGTATTTTGTAATTGGGAAGTACCTTCCTACAAATTGTGAAGAAGCCTTATTTCGGCCTCTGTTTTATGGTGGTAAAAGCCCTGCACATGAATTTTTCAATTATTTTGGCACTAGAAGTAATAATAAATTACTAATAAAAATTACGATTGATGATTTACGACCATTGAAAATAAGATGAGACATTAGAATACTTTTGTTTTTTAAAAAATGTTAACATTTATACATGTAAAACAGTTGTGCTCTTTAATGAATGTTTTATACATGCTTTACTTATTTCTTTGTCTATTCATGTTCTTTTTCTTTAGACTACACTGTCGCATCAATGATTGTAAATTTGGACTACCATTAGTCCATTACACCATTTTAATTTTTAAAAGAAGATTTTAATTATGTTGTACATATTAATTACATTCAGTTCAATAGATAGTGCTGTGTACATTTAGCTCATTTAATGTGACAGTAGAGAATAATATGCTAATTAAATGGAATGCCTCTTTAAGACTTAATGTCTTAGCTGTGATTTTGTGCGACTTGTTTGTACATTTATGATTTAAAAAGCTATATATCCCATCCATTAAATGTTTGTCCCCATGAAAACTGTTGTTCTTTTTATTGGATCTATTAGCACCGATCAAATGTACAGACAACAACTCACACAAATTGACATTCTTTTAGAAACATTATCAGAGCTACAGATAAGGTTTTAGCCAATTGAGTTTATTACCCCCAAGTTTCAATTTTGTTTGGGTTTGACAAATTTTAAAAGGGTACTATATAAAACTCATAGGGTAATTGATATTTTAAGTACTATTTTTCTCTATCACATCATATTCCTTTTTGGGTATTTCAGGTTTTCTTTCCTTTTCTCGCTCCTTTATCTCAAAATCTACTGGGTTTTTAAGAAAATTAATTGGGTAATTACCCCAATATGCAGCTTATCTGTAGCTCTGAACGGTTATTAGGCCACAACATATTTTCCTAGAGCCGTTTTGGTGGAAAATCCATCATATGAAAGGGTTTCCCCTGGTCCTAGTAATAGCAGCCATTAGTCTATTAGTTCTATTACCTTTAGCTGCCAACAATAAAGATTCCCATACTTATCCCGAATAATTATTTTTTTATTCCTTATTTGACAGGGCCAGAGCATTTGAAATATTTTTAACGACCAACAACCATAGTAAATAGCTCGGTTATTTTGACCTGAACCTGACCTTTATGCAAGAATATATTACAAGGTTCTTGATTTGAATATATTAATTGCCGCAAGCAAATCGTGCGATACCGGTATTTCAAAATTTGTGTTTCTAAATATATCTCGAGCGTCTTCATGATACTCCCAAATTATGAAAACATACAATCAGAGTCTTATCGTAGGTAATATAACTACTGTTAAATTATGCTAATCAGAAGGTCAGGTTAGTGTCAAATTAGCCAAGCTATACCAAAGTGGAAAACAATATAAACTCACTTTTTAGTAATCCCCGTCTGGAAAAGTGTTGTCTAAAAGGAAGCTATCATCCATGTTTCATGACTGCATTAGACCAAATCTGCAATAAGATACAAGAGTTCTACTAGTAATGTTACCAACAATTTGTAAACAATGTAAATAAAATATTGGGTCCCTTAAAAAGTAAAGGCTAAATAAATGTACAATAAATCTATATTTTTGGACCTCTTCCAAATTGGTGATCATGTGTTCCTCTCCACTGAAGTCTGAAGAAAAACCAGGATAAAAAAAACAGATTTGTCTTGAAAACCAATCCTTACTGCAGTCAAACTGCTATCACACAACAATAAAAACCAAACTTTAGTGAATTTAGGGCAAAAATGAAGAAGTATACTCAAAAAACCTATAACATGTCAAATGGTCAATTATTTCGACCATTTCAGTCTGGTCGAAACATGTCAATATTTCTGCATCTTCACTCAAGACAAAACAAGATAAAATACAGATTTGCCTTGAAAAACAAGCCTTACTGCAGTCAAACTATTATCACACAGCAATAATCAAAGTACTGAAAGTACTGACAGGCTGGCGAACTGCTAAGGAACAATAGCTTTTCAAGTAATATAACATCAAGTGGTTTTCTAAGTCGAAAGAGAGGTAAGTGCTGGACTCAACAAAAAAAAAATAATAATAATTTTTGGAGCCGCCGTGATTCGATCGCTGGACCTTAGCATCAGAAAATTACTAAGCGAGTTGCTCATCCACTCGACCACGATCTCGTTGGAGAATACTGACCTAAATAATTTAACATTATAAAATCATTTATGCACGCGCTATATCGCGTTCGTAACGCGTAGTATACGAACGCGTAGTAATAATTATCAACGCCTTTAAACACCTTTTCTTTTAATTTCATACAATTTCCTTCCATTTCAATATTACAATCGAACAGAATAAATGAAACAAGGAAAGTTGAATGTTCTTATCTTGCAAAACTGATTAACGAGGAGGAACTATTTGCATCGGGTGTATAGATTATGTGTTGTCAGTTTCGGGAGTAAATTCATCTTAGTGGATTTCATTTTTTAGGATTGTAATAGTCTGGCGCAAATCGCCAGCCTAAAAACCAAACTTCAGTGAATTTAGGGCAAAAATGAAGAAGTATACTCATAAAAACCTATTACATATCAAATTGTCAATTATTTCGGCCATTTCAGACTAGTCAAAAAATGTAAAACAATTCCCCCATCTTCACTTAAGGTAAAACAAGATTAAATACAAATTTATCTGAAAAACCAAGCCTTACTGCAGTCAAACTACTATCACACAACAATAAAAACCAAACTTCAGTGAATTTAGGGCAAAAATGAAGAAGTAGACTCATTAAGACATATTATATATCAAATGGTCAATTATTTCGGCCATTTCTGTCCTTTCGAAAAAATTCAAATTCTAATTAGGATATATATGCTGACATATATAAATATTTCTCAAGTGTTTTTTTTGTTAATTTGTGTACAATGACAACAACCTCTGTATATTGGCCAATATTTATTATCAAGAGTATTGTTGTACTGAACTTCTGCAGTGTATATTGAGCGGGTACAGAAAGCAAGTAATCCGACAATATCATGAATATGGCCACATACCAACACAAAATTGAAAGGCACTGTGTAACAAAATCCTTATTAAAGGAAATTCTTACAATAAATATCATGAACAGAGATAGCCTTGGAAGAGCCATATACCTAAATAATAACAATTTAGGTCTTTAGAAGAGCACAGGGATAGCCGAAGATTAATGTGCTGATATATAAAATAAGAATTTGCTTTGTTTTTGCTGAATACAGTTTATGACTTGAGTGAACAGTACTATGAAAATGACTAGCCGTTAAGTAAGCAGGTAAGGGCACACGTTGAGAAGGGAGGTGTTGTGTCGTGATATAACTATTACGGCATCAAGCATGTAAAATGGCAATTTATCTATTCATGCAAAATTGCCTAGGCCACAAATACCCACAAATATACTGGCAAAAATCGCTCATGCTTGTCACTCAACACGCACAGCCCTTCACAGTCACAATCCTAGAAGGGATGCATTTATCATGCATGTGTTTAAAATAATGATTTTAAATCAATACAATAAATCTCGCGCTTTTCAGATTTCTATATATCAGGCTATATTATACGTGCGCATTACTGCCATTAGACTTAGACAATCGTCAATTTTCCGCATGGATAACGCATAATTTACATTGAATTCGACATCTCTGGGCATAAGCAATGATTTCATACGACATTCAATATATTCATATTCAATAACTTACCTAACGCCTTTCGAAAAAGTTGCCAAATTCCAATCATCGAACAATCATCGAAAAAGGTGTGAATTGTTTTTCACGTACAATCCAACATGGCGGACAATTTTAGCTACGCGCGCTTTCCATCCGGTCTCGTTGACATCTCGCGAATCACGAGACTGGCTACGAGAGTAAGCGCTAATTGGCTATCAATTAGTAGAGAGATTCCAATCTGGGTAATTTAGGTCTTTGGATAACACTTGCATGAATTTAATGCAAATTATGACCCTTTTTTACTTAGAAAATTTGGTTAAAGTTTTGCATGCAAGTTACTAATAAGGCCATATCTCAAATAGTATCTGTGCTATGGCATTGAAACTAACAACACTTACTAACCATCATAAGGCAATGGTACCGGTCATGGGTAATAGCTCTATTATGATTATTATTTGAGTTATGACCCTTTTTAACATAGAATTTTCTTGGTTAAAGTTTTGCATGCAAGTTTCATTCAGACCATATCTCAGCTACTATCCATGATACTGCATTGAAACTTACAACACTTGTTTACCATCATCAGTCAATGGTATCAGTCAAGGGCAATAACTCTATTATTTTTTTATTTCAGTTATGCCCCTTTTTAACATAGGAGTCTATTGGTTCAAGTTTTACATGCAAGTTCTATTCACGCCATATCTTAGTTACTATTTATGATATTGCATTGAAACTTATAACACTTGTTTATCATCATTAGTCAATGGTACTGGTCAATTGTAATAACTCCATTTTTAGTTTAATTCGAGTTATGCCCCTTTTATCTTAGACTTTCCTTGGTTAAAGTTTTGCATGCAAGTTACATTCAAACCATATCTCACCTACTATCAATGATATTGCATTGAAAAGTTTAACTGTAGATGAATTTGACAAATTAATGCCAAATAGTCATATCTGGCCGAGATCTCACATTTTGTTACCAAAAATAAATGGGTGCGAGGTTTTGAATGTGTCATATGACGTATATCTAAGAAAATGATTGGTGCAGAGCTACGATATTTTGACATAAGGAGTAAAACGGTCTCCTGTTTCCCCGCTCATACAAACCTGAGATACGAGGTTTTGACTATCCAGCGAGGATATCAAACTTGTGTTGTTTGGCATGGTATTGTATTCAATACTAAAAATAATTACTAAACTACTTTAAACTCATCACTGATTTATTACATGACTGTATCCTCTACATTATTATTTTAATTTGTCACCATTGTTTTAAAATTGACTCCTTTAACAAATCATATCTTACTCATATGATTATTTTGTAGAAACTTTGTTATGTCAGTGGATGTATACAATTCCCTTCAAACATACACATTTCTTGAATAGAGTACAGTGCCGCTTGAAGTCTTAAAATCATTTTCACTGACAAATATTTGTTAATAGTCCAGTGTTGAGATAATTGCCATGCCTCAACAACCATTGTACATTAGCTTTCATTGCCATGTAGTCAACTAAGTAGCGTAACTCACGTTTCAATGTAATACAATGTAATACAAATTTTAAATGGCCTGTTTTGAACTTATATTTTTTCTGACAAATGGCTGCGAATAGTCGAGCGCGCTGTCTAGTGACAGCTCTTGTTGATTGAAGGTCTTCATGTTGCAATTGCTGCCCAGGAATGAACGTGCCTTATGACAGTTACAATTCTCGTGTTTTTGAACTTATTCGTGCCAATGTGGCAATTCAAATGTTATTAAGAACCAGACATGGGGCGAGTACTGACATGTCGGTACTTAAGTAAGTACTGAGTACTGTCAGTAAAAAAATACTCTGAGTAAGTACTTGTTTCAGGCTAGTACTTAAGTAAGTACTGAGTACTTTATTAAAGTACTCATGAGCACTGATGAGTATTTAAAAGTACTACTAATAATAAAGCTCAATTTAGATTTAATCAATAGAGGATTAATTGTGTATATTATAGCACATATAAACAACACTTTGCAAAGGAAGTGAAGTTTGTCAAATTAGCACAGCACATGAAATTCAATCCACTTTACAAACTTTACACAGTTGGAAATTTTTTTAACCTTGATATGTTCATTACATCTTATCATCATTAATTGTTCAAACTTCATATCCTCTATCTACTCTCTCAGAATAAGTGAACAATTTAACTTTGACAGCTACTAATCTAGTCAAACTAATACTGTTATATTGTCATTATGTGTGAAAACATTTCATAACAACTCTATAAACATATAGTTTTACCTTTAGGCTATCATGGATGATTACAGTTTATGAATAGGTGAGAAAATCATTAGCCTGATAATCTCGTGCAATTATATCCTTCATAAAAAGATTTCTTAAGATGTATATTTTCATTTAAAAACAATTATTGTAATGCTATAGGTATAGAGAATATTCTGTTAAGGTAGTAGATAGTGATCCGACGATAGTCGCCGACAATCGAACTATCGTCGCTGTAAGGTCGAAGTCGCCTACTATCGATACTATCGATAGTGAATTGGAACAATCGATAGTCGCCAGTAATTGACTGCCAGGTGAACTGGTCTGTGGCAATTGAAAATAAGAACCATTTCCCCTAATTTTAGATAAAAGTATCACTCATTTACTTGTATGGATCATTTTAATGGAATCAATATGCGTTGCGCTTGCGTATGCCTCATAGAGCTTGTATGTTTATGTTTTGACGCACGCGCGAGAATCTTATAGAATCGCTTAATCACAATTTTTACAAGGAGTATATCCACAATCCTTTAAATAAACCCCGCCTCCAAGCTCTATATATTTCCATTGGGAGGCGGAGTCTACGGCTGCTAGAACGATTTACCGCACATCGATTTAGTGAGTTTCTGAAGCGAGGAAAAATAAATCCAATTACCGTATATTTAGATTCGTATTTCTGCTTTAGAGCAATAACGAGCAGCGACAATTAAATCATAAGTTCATGCAAGTATCTAAAATAACATAATTTGATATTTTAGACGTTATTGGCAACCGGAATTGGGCCATTTCGGATTGTCATATATTTTCGCGACCTTATTTTGTAAATCGAAAGTATAGCAATACTGTTCATCTTAACCCACCCAGAATTGTTTATTTACAAAATATACACATATTTATTTGTTGTTTTCTGGTCTTCTGAATCTATATAGGAAAATGCTTAAATAATAACTTTTCTTTATTTGATTAAATATTACAAGAAGGCTTCATTCATGTACTAATTATTTACATGACACATTTATACATAATCTACATTTATAACACAAGCTGAAGCTAAAAGCAATGATCACAATATCATTATTGTTTAATTTGAAAAGAACAGTTTATTACCATAAATAGTTTCAACCTATTAACATCCACACATTAGGCCACCGTCAAGTAGAGTTCTACTCTATGTTTTAGAAAATGATCAATCAATACTGAGTTTAACTGTTTATAAGGGTCCTGTGACTGGGGTCACACCCAGGCAACCACTGCAGTCAATTACTCTGGTTCATTGCTCATAGTCTTAGGAACATGAGGCAAATTAATTCTCTCTTTCGACTGGAAAAAACTATGAAGTCATTGTTCATTCGAGTTTTCGATAGCACAATCGATTGTACAATCGATAGTGGAATTCGATTCGATTCGATTATTGATAGTGATTTTGGTCCGATTTTGGAACACTAGTAGTAGACTCTATTATTGATTATTTAAGGTCTTCATGAAATCTGGTAGAGTGCAAGAGTTGATCATGTGTTTAAAAAGAATGTGTTAAAGTCAAACCATTTTTGATAAATTTGTACAACAAAATATAGGAAATTAATAAAAAGTACTAATCAGTACTCATAAAATACTCGTAAGTACTGGTACTTTTGCAGCTGTACTTAAGTAAGTACGAGTACATGTACTCATAATTTTGCCTGAGTACTGAGTACGGTAAGTACTGCAAAAATAGTACTCGAGTAAGTACAAGTATAAGTACTCAGGCCCCATGTCTGTTAAGAACCACTAAATTTAAACTTTATTATTGGAAGCATAGGGGTATGTGGAATGGTCAGCTTTCAATGTTTGCAGCTGACGGTGTTCACTTGTCATGTGATATAAGTTACCGTAAATATTTGAGGAGTGTCAGAGACTGCATCATTAGAGTCTGTCGATGGAATTGAAATAGCCTTTCTAGGTTTATTGGTTTTCATGTGGATTTTTGTTAGTCCAGAGCTGATTTGAATGTATGTGCAGCTGTTGTATTGAAGAGTCTGTATGTATTTTCAGCAGATGTATTGCCTCTCAAAAGGCTGCAGCCGTACTATTTAGTGCTACAGCTAGGATTAAAAAATAGAGGGGAGGTCCTATTGAAAAGGGCACTTTTTGTGCGCAATCGCTTCTTACAGGGGCGTTTTTGTGCGCGCATGTTTCCTCCCACACAGGTTCTTTTTGCATGCTGCAAGCATTTTAGTTTAATCGATTTAGGCTTTGTATACGGTGCCTGTGGTGCACCATTATGTATAAATTAATGGAATATCCTTGCAAATTAAAAACACCTGTCCATTCAGGCCACACTATACTGGTGTCATATGAGCTGCGTCAAGCATAAAAGGTCCTTATCGGGTCATGTGGGGTCAAAAACTAGGTCACTAGATCGAATCTTAGAAAAACCTTGTGTGTTTACTCCAGAGGTCGTGGTTTTGATCCAATCATCATGAAACTTAGTCAAAATGTTGTTCTTAATGAAATCTAGGCTAAGTTTGAAACTGGGTCAAGTGGGGTCAAGAACTATGTCACTAGTTCAAATCTTAGAAAAATATTGTGTTCACTCCAGGGGTCACCGTTTTGATCCAATCTTCATGAAATTTATATGGTCAGAATGTAGGTTGTACTGATACCTAGACCAATGTGCAACAGGTGAGCGACCTAGGGCCTTTCAGGCCCTCTTGTTTATTTCTTTTTGTACGAGCATTGATCAACGGCAAATAAATAAATCCTATTTTCCACAAATATCGGTGAAAATGTAGACTTGGCCAGATTGATAAAACTACCGGTAAATGTCGACCGACAGGGTGAGCCCTGCTAAGGTGTCGATATTATGGGATGGGTGTCGATATTGGGGGAAAATATTTTCTACAGTTATTCTACTGCTGTTAATAAAGTAACAAACTATTGGTCAATACATCGCTGTAGGAGCATCATGTTCAGAAATTCGACCAATGAAAACTTGTGTTACAAAAATCTTCAGATTACGAATTGTTAGCGAGCAAACTTCACGCTTTTGTATGTGCCGACGCTTAAGGTGTCGATAATGGGCGACTTTACTCTATATTTTTCTCGTATATAATACAAGAAAAAAATTGTAATAGATTAATGGCTATCGCTAGTTTTGAACTCAGATCTCCTGAGTGAGAGTCAACAAACACATCCACAGAACCATGCAATGCTTAAAATATATGAATTGGTAAGGACATACTTCTATATAGTATGATCCTCAATTTTTTTTTGGGATATACCCTGCTTATTTATAGACTGTTTACAAAATGATGTTACTGTCAAAAATCGTTGGTCGGATAGTAATAACAGAGAAAGACTCCCGTGTGTACTTCTTGTGTATTTGATGGGTGCAATTACTCATAATATAACAGTCGTTCAGTTCAGTATATCAAGTATAACAATACATTTACTACAGTTTGTATTCGGGCCGAGTTGGACCGGCCGAGTTGGTAATCGGGCCGAGTTCGTTATAGGGCCAGATAGCGTTGCATCAAGGGGAGTCAGTGGGAACTCCAGACTAGAGTTGACCCTGAATCACACAAATACATTTAAATGTCTTTATTTACATAGACACCGTTTACTGTCGTCTGTATCGTTGTTAAAGAGTAAAACGAAAATGTTGAAATATTTGCACAGAAGAACATTATCAAATAATATATGATACCAACTAATCGTAGGGAAACCAGAAGTTTTATTTAAAGACCGGGTTTCCCAGTTATTTTTAGATTTGGTTTAACCCAAGTTTTACTTAATTTAGATCAAGTCACGTTTTTCTTTCAAATCTTTTTCATTCATGTCATTTGTGTTTGGGATAACGAGAGGGTATGTGATATCTGGTTAACCCTCGTTCCTCTACTGTAGGTAAGTGAACACTTTTATTGTCTGCATTTCCCTGTCTTAGAAGTTAGAATGAGAAGGTTGTCAGTACAAAATCGATATTTTAAGAAAACAAGAAAAAAATGTCCAAAAATTACTCTTTAGTTATTACACTATATACTGTATAGATCTAGATCTACTATAAAAAAACCTGTTAAAACTTAGTTTGGTCAATATGACAAGTTCTGATTTTCATGAAAATATGCTCAATTAGCCTGGTTTTGTAGAAAAGCATGACCTATTTACTAGCAAATAAGGTATCTCAAACCACCAGAATGCACTGATTGATCCCTCGTTTCGAAAGTTTTCCCGTGAGACCATGCCTCCCCGGACCCCTACATTTCCAATTTATAAGATTCTAAATATCAATAATTTTGTAAAGCGAGTTTTTGTGAAACTCTGATTCAGTGCAGCTAACTTACATCTTTTGCTCGAAAGACAAATCAGTTGTCAGAGATTTGATCAAGGTCATGCCAGCCCTTTTTAGCTCACCTGAGCATGAATGTGCTCAAGGTGAGCTTTTGTCATACCGTGATGTCCGTCGTCCGTCGTCGTCGTCCGTCGTCGTCAACAATTTCTTCAAATGACATCGCCTCCTAAACTGCATGGCCAATTTCAACCAAACTTCACAGTAATGATCCTTGAGTGACCCTCATTAAAAAAAGCTAAAATCGTTCCGCTCCGATAAACAAGATGGCCGCCAGAGCTATAAATAGAAAAATCTCTAAACAACTTCTTCTCCTTAACCACTTGGCCGATTTCAATAAAACTGTACAGCAATGATGTTTGGGTGACCCTTTACCAAAATAGCTAAAATCGTTCCGCTCCGATAAACAAGATGGCCGCCAGAGCTATAAATAGAAATATCCTTTAAACGACTTCTTCTCCTTAACCACTTGGCCGATTTCAAAAAAACTGTACAGGAATGATGTTTGGGTGACCCTTTACCAAAATAGCTAAAATCGTTCTGCTCCGCTAAACAAAATGGCCACCAGAGCTAAAAATAGAAATGTCCTTTAAACGACTTCTTCTCCTTAACCGCTTGGCGAATTTGAATAAAACTTAACAGAAATGATCCTTGAGTGACCCTCATTAAAAATAGCTAAAATCGTTCCGCTCCGAAAAACAATATGGCCGCCAGAGCTATTAATAGAAACATCTTTAAATGATTTCTTCTACTTAACCACTTGGCCAATTTCAATAAAACTTTACAGGAATGATCTTTGGGTGACCCTTAACCAAAATGGCTAAAATTGTTCCACTCCGCTTAACAAAATGGCCGCCAGAGCTAAAAATAGAAATATCCTTTAAATGACTTCTTCTCCTTAACTGCTTGGTGGATTTTGATTAAACTCTACAGGAATGATCCTTAGGTGACACTTATTCAAAATAGCTGAAATAGTTCAGCTCCGTTGAACAAGATGGCCGTCAGAGCTAAAATAGAAAAAAACTTGAAACAACTTCTTCTCTTTAACCACTCGGACAATTTTGATAAAACCTTACAGGAATGATCTTTGGGTGACCCTTAACCAAAATAGCTAAAATCGTTCCACTTCGCTAAACAAGATGGCCACCAGAGCTAAAAATAGAATTCTCCTTTTAACGACTTCTTCTCCTTAACTGCTTTACAGGTTTTGATCAAACTTTACACAAATGATCTTTGGTTGACTGTTAACCAATTTAGCTAAAATTGTTCCATTCAATTAAAGAAGATGGCCGCCATAGCTAAAAATAGAAATATCCTTTCAACGGCTTCTTCTCCTGAACCGCTTGATGGATTTTGATAAAAATTTACAGGAATGATCTTTGGGTGACCTGTAACCAAAATAGCTTAAATTGTTCCGGTCTGCTAAACAAGATGGCCACCAGAGCTAAAAATTGAAATTTCCCACACGACTCAGTTGAGCGTTACTGGCCCCTCAGGGGCCTCTTGTTTAAAAATTGAAATGGTTTAAATGCATTTATTTTGAACAAATAAAATACATCAACATGAATTGCAATCAATGATACATGTATGTTAGAGGGCTGTCTGCTAGGAGATTTTTTTATAATTTCTGACTTTAACCTCCTCAAAGTGAGCTACTCACTAAGTCTAGATTGTTTGACTAACATGTATGTGTGTAAGACTACTTTTAATAAATCTAAAATATTTTAGGGTATGGTGGGCCTGATGAACCAGATGGTTATTGGTTTGTAATAAATACGCCACATTACCTTTACCTTTGTTTTACCTTTGTAGACCGGTCATGAATAAGCTGGTAGCTTGTGTTGACCAATTGACGAGAAATCACTACTATATCCATTGCATGTGTGGTTATGTACATTATTAAAACTTATAGTCAAATTTATTGGATTTATGTTTCCAGGCTTTATTTAACGAGCTCTTGAAAATGTTCACGTTCTTACTTTGTACACACTCATCCGGTAGATCGTTCCAATTACTGGTTGTCCTGGTGACAAAGTTGTTCATACAGCTCTTATAGTTATGATGTCTTTTATTCAATTTCATATTATGTCCCCTAGTGTTTGCATTGGTATTCACAGAAATAGAGTTCAAATGCACCATGTCAAAATTATTCATAATTTTGTATAATTGCAGAACATCGGCCCTTTCCCTTCTATATATTAATGTCGGAAGTCCTAGATTGATTAGACGATCTTTGTAATCCATATGTGAAATTTCTTTTACAAGACGTGTAGCCCGTCGTTGAACTTGTTCAATCGCGACGATGTGTTTGTTAATCCACGGTGACCATATTACTGTAGCATATTCTAACTGCGGTCTTATAAGTGATTTGTACAGTATAAGAAACATACTTCTGTCCATATATTCAAAACTTCTCTTAATAAGGCCCAGTTTCTGATTGGCTTTGTTCACAATCTGGGTAATATGCTCGTTGAATTTTAGTTGACAATCAAATGTTACTCCAATGTCTTTTTCACTTTCAACTTGGACTATTTCATTATTTGACATGTTATATTTATGTTTGGAGTTTTTACGACCCAAATGCATAGATTTACATTTTCCAGCGTTAAAACGCAATAACCATGTGTCTGACCACTCTGACAGATTGTCTAAATCTTCCTGAATAAGATCACAGTCACCAGGTCCCTCAATGTTCCTATAAAGTTTGGTATCATCCGCAAATAATTTTACTGTAGATTTGACAACATTCGGAAGATCGTTTATAAACACTAAGAAAAGGATCGGGCCTAACACTGATCCTTGCGGAATACCGCTTGCAACATCGACCTTGCTGGATAGAGCATTACCAACTCTGACACATTGTTTTCTTCCAGATAGAAAGTTCCGAATCCATTTTAATATATTCCCACGAATCCCATAACTGTGTAGTTTGTTTAGTAATCGTTCGTGAGGAACTGTGTCAAACGCTTTCGCGAAATCAAGATAAATAGCGTCAAAGCATCCACCGTTATCTAATATTTCAAACCAATCATCAGTAACTTCCAGAAGCTGTGTAACACAAGAATGTTTCGATCTAAAACCGTGTTGATGCGATACAAATAGGTTGTTGAATTCCAAATGGTGCACGATGTAATCTCGTAATATTGATTCAAAAACTTTACACACAATACTAGTCAAACTAACTGGCCTGTAATTTTCTGCTTTTTGTTTATTTCCTTTCTTAAATAGCGGAACTACAACTGCCGATTTCCATTCCATTGGTAACTGACCAGTTTGTAACGACTTGTTGAATAACTTGGATAGATACGATCCCAGAATTTTAGAATTATCCTTCAGTATTTTCGGGTGAACTTGGTCCTCCCCAGGAGATTTCGATGAATTCAATTTGAGCAGTTTTTTCACTACAATTTCTTGTGTCACGACAACGTCCAATAGCTCAGTTACGAATACACGATCCTCGAGGGTTGGTACTGATTCACAGTTTTCATGAACAAATACACTACTAAAGAATTTATTGAATATGTCCGCCTTCTTTAGATTGTCATCTGTCAATGTTCCATCATTACACAACAAGTCGCCGATAGATCCTTTTGATTTTGTTTGGGAACTAATATACTTCCAAAACGATTTTGGATCGTCTTTAAAGTTGTCCACTAATTTTTTTTCAAAGTTTTTCTTTGCATTCCTGCAAGCACCAGTCGCCATGTTTCGTTTCAATGTATAATTTTTAAAGTTTTCATCATTTTTACAGAATGAATATTTCTTGAATGCAGCTTTTTTGCATTAACCATTTTCAACGCATGTTGTGTCATCCATGATTTTTTCTTTTCAGATTTCGAACTAGTTACCGGATTCCACACATACCTGATTAAATCGGGTTATATCGACTTAAAACTCAATTAATTAATTCTTTTTAAGTTAATAATTGAAGAATACAACTTACAAACGGATATGGGGAACATTTATATATTAACTTTATTTTTTCTGCTTTAATACGATTTTGGTCAAAACTTTAAACTTGCCAGACTATTACAATCCTAAAAAATGAAATCCACTAAGATGAATTTACTCCCAAGACTGACAACACAGAATCTATACACTCGATGCAAATAGTTCCTCCTCGTTAGTCAGTTTTGCAAGATAAGAACATTCAACTTTCCTCGTTTCATTTATTCTGTTCGATTGTAATATATTAGTTTCTTCTTTTAATGGAAGGAAATTGTATGAAATTAAAAGAATAGGTGTTTAAATGCGTTGATAATTATTACTATGCGTTATATACTAACGCGATGTAGCGCGCAACAATGATTTTATTATGGTAAAATATTTAGGTCAATATTCTTCAACAAGATCGTGGTCGAGTGGTTGAGCAACTCGCTTAGTAATTTACTGATGCTAAGGTGCAGCGATCGAATCACAGCCGCTCAAATTTTTTTATAAATATATATATTTTTTATTTTTTGTTAAGTCCAGCACTTACCTCTCTTTCGACTTAGAAAACCACTTGATGTTATATTACTTGAAAAGCTATTGTTCCTTAGCAGTTCGCCAGCCTGTCAGTACTTTCAGTACTTTGATTCATTTTATTGCAGTTATCACGATTTGGTCATTATTACGGAACACAAACAATATGGCGGTGAACGATTTCAAACTTGTCAAACTTTGTCATTTCTTGCTCGATTTTCTTCAAATCTTCTTTCATTTTTTACATGCGACCAATACACGGCCGCGACTTATACTCGGGGAAATACGGTAAACATTTTTTCATAAGTCCCTTATTTTTCATACAAAAGAAAAGGCGTCTTTATCTTTCGTCTAGGCGTGATATAATGAAGCCGTGGGACATTGAATATGCTAGACCTGATCTAATGAAGCAGTGGGACATTGAATAGACTAGGCGTGATATAATGAAGCCGTGGGACATTGAATAGACTATGTGTGATATAATGAAGCAGTGGGACATTGAATAGACTATGCGTGATATAATGAAGCCGTGAGACATTGAATAGACTAGGCGTGATATAATGAAGCCGTGGGACATTGAATAGACTAGGCGTGATATAATGTAGCCGTGGGACATTGAATAGACTAGGCATGATATAATGAAGCCATGGGACATTGAATAGACTAGGCGTGATATAATGAAGCCATGGGACATTGAATAGACAAGGCGTGATATAATGAAGCCGTGGGACATTGAATAGACTAGGCGTGATATAATGAAGCCGTGGGACATTGAATAGACTAGGCATGGTATAATGAAGCCATGGGACATTGAATAGACTAGGCGTGATATAATGAAGCCGTGGGACATTGAATAGACTAGGCGTGATATAATGAAGCCGTGGGACATTGAACAGACTAGGCATGATATAATGTCACCGTGGGACATTGAATAGACTAGGCATGATATAATGTCACCGTGGGACATTGAATAGACTAGGCGTGATATAATGAAGCCATGGGACATTGAATAGACTAGGCGTGATATAATGAAGCCGTGGGACATTGAATAGACTAGGCATGATATAATGTCACCGTGGGACATTGAATAGACTATGCGTGATATAATGTCACCGTGGGACATTGAATAGACTAGGCGTGATATAATGAAGCCGTGGGACATTGAATAGACTAGGCGTGATATAATGAAGCCGTGGGACATTGAATAGACTAGGCGTGATATAATGAAGCCGTGGGACATTGAATAGACTAGGCATGATATAATGTCACCGTGGGACATTGAATAGACTAGGCATGATATAATGTCACCGTGGGACATTGAATAGACTAGGCATGATATAATGAAGCCATGGGACATTGAATAGACTAGGCGTGATATAATGAAGCCGTGGGACATTGAATAGACTAGGCATGATATAATGTCACAGTGGGACATTGAATAGACTATGCGTGATATAATGTCACCGTGGGACATTGAATAGACTAGGCGTGATATAATGAAGCCGTGGGACATTGAATAGACTAGGCGTGATATAATGTAGCCGTGGGACATTGAATAGACTAGGCATGATATAATGAAGCCATGGGACATTGAATAGACTAGGCGTGATATAATGAAGCCATGGGACATTGAATAGACTAGGCTTGATATAATGAAGCCGTGGGACATTGAATAGACTAGGCGTGATATAATGTAGCCGTGGGACATTGAATAGACTAGGCATGATATAATGAAGCCGTGGGACATTGAATAGACTAGGCGTGATATAATGAAGCCGTGGGACATTGAATAGACTAGGCATGATATAATGTCACAGTGGGACATTGAATAGACTATGCGTGATATAATGTCACCGTGGGACATTGAATAGACTAGGCGTGATATAATGAAGCCGTGGGACATTGAATAGACTAGGCGTGATATAATGTAGCCGTGGGACATTGAATAGACTAGGCATGATATAATGAAGCCATGGGACATTGAATAGACTAGGCGTGATATAATGAAGCCATGGGACATTGAATAGACTAGGCTTGATATAATGAAGCCGTGGGACATTGAATAGACTAGGCGTGATATAATGTAGCCGTGGGACATTGAATAGACTAGGCATGATATAATGAAGCCGTGGGACATTGAATAGACTAGGCGTGATATAATGTAGCCGTGGGACATTGAATAGACTAGGCATGATATAATGAAGCCATGGGACATTGAATAGACTAGGCGTGATATAATGAAGCCGTGGGACATTGAATAGACTAGGCGTGATATAATGAAGCCGTGGGACATTGAATAGACTAGGCGTGATATAATGTAGCCGTGGGACATTGAATAGACTAGGCATGATATAATGAAGCCATGGGACATTGAATAGACTAGGCGTGATATAATGAAGCCATGGGACATTGAATAGACTAGGCGTGATATAATGTCACCGCGGGACATTGAATAGACTAGGCATGATATAATGAAGCCATGGGACATTGAATAGACTAGGCATGATATAATGTCACCGTGGGACATTGAATAGACTAGGCATGATATAATGAAGCCATGGGATATTGAATAGACGAGGCGTGATATAATGAAGCCGCGGGACATTGAATAGACTAGGCATGATATAATGAAGCCATGGGACATTGAATAGACTAGGCATGATATAATGTCACCGCGGGACATTGAATAGACTAGGCATGATATAATGTCACCGCGCGACATTGAATAGACTAGGCGTGATATAATGTCACCGCGGGACATTGAATAGACTAGGCATGATATAATGAAGCCGTGGGACATTGAATAGACTAGGCGTGATATAATGTCACCGCGGGACATTGAATAGACTAGGCATGATATAATGAAGCCGTGAGTCATTGAATAGACTAGGCGTGATATAATGAAGCCATGGGACATTGAATAGACTAGGCGTGATATAATGTCACCGCGGGACATTGAATAGACTAGGCATGATATAATGTCACCGCGGGACATTAAATAGACTAGGCATGATATAATGTCACCGCGGGACATTGAATAGACTAGGCATGATATAATGAAGCCGTGGGACATTAAATAAACTAGGCATGATATAATGTCACCGCGGGACATTGAATAGACTAGACGTGATATAATGAAGCCATGGGACATTAAATAGACTAGGCATGATATAATGTCACCGCGGGACATTGAATAGACTAGGCATGATATAATGAAGCCGTGGGACATTGAATAGACTAGGCATGATATAATGTCACCGCGGGACATTGAATAGACTAGGCATGATATAATGTCACCGCGGGACATTGAATAGACTAGGCATGATATAATGAAGCCGTGGGACATTGAATAGACTAGGCATGATATAATGAAGCCGCGGGACATTGAATAGACTAGGCATGATATAATGTCACCGCGGGACATTGAATAGACTAGGCATGATATAATGTCAGCGCGGGACATTGAATAGACTAGGCATGATATAATGAAGCCGTGAGTCATTGAATAGACTAGGCGTGATATAATGTCACCGCGGGACATTGAATAGACTAGGCGTGATATAATGAAGCCGTGGGACATTGAATAGACTAGGCATGATATAATGTCACTGCGGGACATTGAATAGACTAGGCATGATATAATGTCACCGCGGGACATTGAATAGACTAGGCGTGATATAATGAAGCCGTGGGACATTGAATAGACTAGGCGTGATATAATGAAGCCGTGGGACATTGAATAGACTAGGCGTGATATAATGAAGCCGTGGGACATTGAATAGACTAAGCATGATATAATGTCACCGCGGGACATTGAATAGACTAGACGTGATATAATGAAGCCGTGGGACATTAAATAGACTAGACGTGATATAATGAAGCCATGGGACATTGAATAGACTAGGCATGATATAATGTCACCGTGGGACATTGAATAGACTAGGCGTGATATAATGAAGCCATGGGACATTGAATAGACTATGCTTGATATAATGTCACGGCGGGACATTGAATAGACTAGGCGTGATATAATGTCACCGCAGGACATTGAATAGACTATGCTTGATATAATGACACCGCGGGACATTGAATAGACTATGCGTGATATAATGAAGCCGTGGGACATTGAATAGACTAGACGTGATATAATGAAGCCGTGGGACATTAAATAGACTAGACGTGATATAATGAAGCCATGGGACATTGAATAGACTATGCTTGATATAATGTCACCGCGGGACATTGAATAGACTAGGCGTGATATAATGTCACCGCGGGACATTGAATAGACTATGCTTGATATAATGTCACCGCGGGACATTGAATAGACTATGCGTGATATAATGAAGCCGTGGGACATTGAATAGACTAGGCATGATAAAATGTCACCGTGGGACATTGAATAGACTAGGCATGATATAATGAAGCCATGGGACATTGAATAGACTAGGCGTGATATAATGTCACCGTGGGACATTGAATAGACTAGGCGTGATATAATGAAGCCATGGGACATTGAATAGACTATGCTTGATATAATGTCACCGCGGGACATTGAATAGACTAGGCGTGATATAATGTCACCGCGGGACATTGAATAGACTATGCTTGATATAATGTCACCGCGGGACATTGAATAGACTATGCGTGATATAATGAAGCCGTGGGACATTGAATAGACTATGCTTGATATAATGTCACCGCGGGACATTGAATAGACTAGGCGTGATATAATGTCACCGCGGGACATTGAATAGACTATGCTTGATATAATGTCACCGCGGGACATTGAATAGACTATGCGTGATATAATGTCACCGTGGGACATTGAATAGACTAGGCATGATATAATGTCACCGTGGGACATTGAATAGACTAGGCATGATATAATGAAGCCATGGGACATTGAATAGACTAGGCGTGATATAATGTCACCGTGGGACATTGAATAGACTAGGCATGATATAATGAAGCCATGGGACATTGAATAGACTATGCTTGATATAATGTCACCGCGGGACATTGAATAGACTATGCGTGATATAATGAAGCCGTGGGACATTGAATAGACTAGGCATGATATAATGTCACCGCGGGACATTGAATAGACTATGCGTGATATAATGAAGCTGTGGGACATTGACTAGACTATGCGTGATATAATGAAGCCGTGGGACATTGAATAGACTAGGCGTGATATAATGACGTCAAGGGACATTGAAAAGACTAGGCGTGGTATAATGACCCCGTGGGACATTGAATTGACAAACTCCTACAAAAAAAATTATCATTATCTTATACATGTAGCATGTAGGGTTCTAAATAACATGAGAAAACTTGTTTTGATTTTGCATGTCTTCTTTATGACACATTTTCAGTCGTACACTCAGTGAAATATCGTTCTCGTTCAAAGTTACAAATGTTTAACGTGTAAGTGTATACCAATGAAATCAGTGATCCCAAGTGACCGAATGAAACGCAGCCAAGATGAGACCTAGTTCCCGAAGTCCCCGATGCAGGATGACCTAGTTTCACAAATATATGCCATCACGGTGACCCAAGTGACCAAATGAGACATAAATACGACTTGACCTAGTTTACAAACACCATACACAGTGATTTAAGTATAATACTTACTTCCCCAGCAAACTGGACAAGCCAAAACAGTTAAAGGGGATGGACATTGCAACATAACCTATTGCAAGTGCTTTGGCACACAGATTTAAATATATTCATAAACAAACAAACTTCGTTATTTGAACTTCTGCAAAGATGTATTCAAATCTATATATTTTCAGGTTCAGTTATGGGTGTTGATGTCCAGACGTACCGGTCACGTGTAGGATGTTTTTCTTCAAGGAGAGGTGCAGGCAACATACCGTCATTTGTTGACTTCAACATACTTGTCAAATGTGTCGGAGTTGCATTTGTAATCCGGGTATTGTTAACATTGTTCGGCATTGAACCAGCTCCAGGAACTATGGGTAAGTAAATAAGTTCTAACCAAAGCATTACAAGGACAACACCACACCACATGGACAACATCACACCACACCACATGGACAGCACCACACCACGGGGACACCATCACACCACAAGGACAACAACACACCACACCACATGGACAACACCACACCACAAGGACACCATCACACCACAAGGACAACATCACACCACAAGGACACCATCACACCACACCACATGGACAACACCACACCACAAGGACACCATCACACCACAAGGACAACATCACACCACACCACAAGGACAACATCACACCACAAGGACAACACCACACCACAAGGAGAACATCACACCACACCACAAGGACAACATCACACCACAAGGACAACATCACACCACACCACAAGGACAACATCACACCACAAGGACAACATCACACCACACGACAAGGACACCACCACACCACAAGGACAACATCACATCACACGACAAGGACACCACCACACCACAAGGACAACACCACACCACAAGGACAACATCACACCACACCACAAGGACAACATCACACCACACGATAAGGACAACATCACACGACAAGGACAACATCACACCACACTACATGGACAACATCACACCACAAGGACAACATCACACCACACCACAAAGACAACATCACACCACAAGGACAACATCACACCACACGACAAGGACAACATCACACGACAAGGACAACATCACACCACACTACATGGACAACATCACACCACAAGGACAACATCACACCACACCACAAGGACAACATCACACCACAAGGACACCATCACACCACAAGGACAACACCACACCACACCACATGGACAACACCACACCACACGAACAACGACAACATCACACCACACCACATGGACAACACCACACCACAAGGACAACAACACACCACAAGGACACCATCACACCACAAGGACAACAACACACCACAAGGACACCATCACACCACAAGGACACCATCACACCACAAGGACAACAACACACCACAAGGACAACATCACACCACAAGGACACCATCACACCACAAGAACAACATCACACCACAAGGACAACAACACACCACAAGGACACCATCACACAACAAGGACAACAACACACCACAAGGACAACAACACACCGCAAGGACAGCATCACACCACAAGGACAACATCACACCACAAGGACAACAATACACCACAAGGACAACAACACACCACAAGGACAACATCACACCACAAGGACAACAACACACCACAAGGACAACAACACACCACAAGGACAACAACACACCAAAAGGACAACATCACACCACAAGGAAAAAACCACATCAAAAGGACAACAACACACTACAAAGACAACAACACACCACAAGGACAACATCATACCACAAGGAATACACTACACTACAAGGAAATTAGCACACTACAGGGACAACATCACACCACAAGACAACATCACACCACATGGACAACAACACACCACAAGGACAACAACACACCACAATGACAACAGCTTACCACAAGGACAACATCACACCACAAGGACAACACCACACCACAAGGACAACATCACACCACTAGGACATAAGGACACCGTAACTTAGGGACAACTACATTCCACAAAGATAACAACATACCACAATGACAACAACAAACCACAAGACAATACCAAACCACAAGGACAACAACACACCACAAGGACAACAACATACCACAAGAACATCACATCAGAAGGACAACAACAACCTTCCATGCTACAGCACACTACAAGGACAACAACACACTATGACAAAAACAACACCATCCGTGGACAACAACACACCACAAGGACAACAACACACCACAAGAACATCACACCACTAGGAAAACACCACACCACAAGGACAACACCACACCACAAGGACAACATAAAACCGCATCAAAAGGACAACACCACATCCAAAGGACAACATCACACCACAAGACAACATCACAACACAAGGAAAACACCACACCACAAGACAACATCACACCACAAGGACAACAACACACCACAAAGACAACATTACACCACAAGGACAACATCACATCACAAGGAAAACACCACATCAAAAGGACAACATCACACCACAAGGAAAAAACCACATCAAAAGGACAACAACATATTACAAGGACAGCAACACACCAGAAGGACAACATCACAAGACAACATCACACCACAAGGACAACAACACACCACAAGGACAGCAACACACCACAAGGACAACATCACACCACAAGGAAAAAACCACATCAAAAGGACAACAACATATTACAAGGACAACAACACACCAGAAGGACAACATCACAAGACAACATCACACCACAAGGACAACAACACACCACAAGGACAACAACACACCACAAGGACAACAACACACCACAAGGACAACATCACACCACAAGGACAACATCACACCACAAGGACAACATCACACCACAAGGAAAAAACCACATCAAAAGGACAACAACATATTACAAGGACAACAACACACCAGAAGGACAACATCACAAGACAACATCACACCACAAGGACAACAACACACCACAAGGACAACAACACACCACAAGGACAACAACACACCACAAGGACCACAACCCACCACAAGGACAACATCACACCACAAGAACAACATCACATCACAAGGACAACAACACACCACAAGGACATCATCACACCACAAGGACATTATCACCCCACAAGGACAACATCACACCACAAGGAAAACAACACACTTCAAGGACAACAACACACCACAAGGACAACATCACACCACAAGGGCATCATCACACCACAAGGACAGCATCACACCTCAAGGAAAACAACACACTTCAAGGTTAAGCACATGTCTAACTTTGGTTGACAACTATACAATAATTTACCAAACTGTGCACTTGTTAATTAGGGACTGGAGCGAACATTATACTGTCGATGCCTTATGTACTATTTTACTTGACTTGTAATGAATGAATGATATGGCAAACTATAAAGTTGCTTGGCTTGTGATGAATGAATGATATGGCAAACTATTAAGTTGCTCGACTTGTAATGAATGAATGATATGGCAAACTATAAAGTTGCTTGACTTGTAATGAATGAATGATATGGCAAACTATAAAGTTGCTTGACTTGTAATGAATGAATGGTATGGCAAACTATAAAGTTGCTTGACTTGTAATGAATGAATGATATGGCAAACTGTATAGTTGGATTGTTGTATTATGTTTCAGTATTCAGTATTGGCATAGAGACATCACCGCATCGTGTCCGATGTTTCGCCTCATGTAGTGGTGTAGGTGAGATGGCAGTTACGCTAGATGTCTGTCTATTAGTGAAGTTATTAGGAGTTGTACATTTTATACGGACACTGTTGATAATTGCCGGTATAGAGCAGAACCCCGGCCCTGTTGGTGAGTATATCAGTTGACATATTAAAGTTGTTTTCAACATGTTCAATTTAGAATTTGCAAAACGTACTGATCTGGGATGGTATAAAGTCTCTAGTGGCACTAAGTGTTTAAGGTTGCCTCATGTCGTACCATCTCTTGTGGCACTAAGTTTTTAAGGTTGCCTCATGTCGTACCGTCTCTAGTGGCACTAAGTGTTTAAGGTTGCCTCATGTCGTACCATCTCTAGTGGCACTAAGTGTTTAAGGTTGCCTCATGTCGTACCATCTCTAGTGGCAGTAAGTGTTTAAGGTTGTCTCATGTCGTACAATCTCATCTCTAGTGGCACTAAGTGTTTAAGGTTGCCTCATGTCGTACCATCTCTAGTGGCAGTAAGTGTTTAAGGTTGCCTCATGTCGTACCATCTCTAGTGGCACTAAGTGTTTAAGGTTGCCTCATGTCGTACCATCTCTAGTGGCACTAAGTGTTTAAGGTTGCCTCATCTCGTACCATCTCTAGTGGCACTAAGTGTTTAAGGTTATCTCATGTTGTACCATCTCTAGCAGCACTAAGTGTTTAAGGTTGCGTCATGTCGTACCATCTCTAGTGGCACTAAGTGTTTAAGGTTGCCTCATGTCGTACCATCTCTAGTGGCACTAAGTGTTTAAGGTTGCGTCATGTCGTACCATCTCTAGTGGCACTAAGTGTTTAAGGTTGCGTCATTTTGTACCATCTCTAGCAGCACTAAGTGTTTAAGGTTGTCTCATGTCGTACAATCTCTAGTGGCACTAAGTGTTTAAGGTTGCCTCATGTCGTACCATCTCTTGTGGCACTAAGTTTTTAAGGTTGCCTCATGTCGTACCGTCTCTAGTGGCACTAAGTGTTTAAGGTTGCCTCATGTCGTACCATCTCTAGTGGCACTAAGTGTTTAAGGTTGCCTCATGTCGTACCATCTCTAGTGGCAGTAAGTGTTTAAGGTTGTCTCATGTCGTACAATCTCATCTCTAGTGGCACTAAGTGTTTAAGGTTGCCTCATGTCGTACCATCTCTAGTGGCAGTAAGTGTTTAAGGTTGCCTCATGTCGTACCATCTCTAGTGGCACTAAGTGTTTAAGGTTGCCTCATGTCGTACCATCTCTAGTGGCACTAAGTGTTTAAGGTTGCCTCATCTCGTACCATCTCTAGTGGCACTAAGTGTTTAAGGTTGCCTCATGTCGTACCATCTCTAGTGGCACTAAGTGTTTAAGGTTGTCTCATGTCGTACCGTCTCTAGTGGCAGTAAGTGTTTAAGGTTGCCTCATGTCGTACCATCTCTAGTGGCAGTAAGTGTTTAAGGTTGTCTCATGTCGTACAATCTCATCTCTAGTGGCACTAAGTGTTTAAGGTTGCCTCATGTCGTACCATCTCTACTGGCACTAAGTGTTTAAGGTTGCCTCATCTCGTACCATCTCTAGTGGCACTAAGTGTTTAAGGTTGCCTCATGTCGTACCATCTCTAGTGGCACTAAGTGTTTAAGGTTGCCTCATGTCGTACCGTCTCTAGTGGCACTAAGTGTTTAAGGTTGCCTCATGTCGTACCATCTCTAGTGGCACTAAGTGTTTAAGGTTGCCTCATGTCGTACCATCTCTAGTGGCAGTAAGTGTTTAAGGTTGTCTCATGTCGTACAATCTCATCTCTAGTGGCACTAAGTGTTTAAGGTTGCCTCATGTCGTACCATCTCTAGTGGCAGTAAGTGTTTAAGGTTGCCTCATGTCGTACCATCTCTAGTGGCACTAAGTGTTTAAGGTTGCCTCATGTCGTACCATCTCTAGTGGCACTAAGTGTTTAAGGTTGCCTCATCTCGTACCATCTCTAGTGGCACTAAGTGTTTAAGGTTGCCTCATGTCGTACCATCTCTAGTGGCACTAAGTGTTTAAGGTTGTCTCATGTCGTACCGTCTCTAGTGGCAGTAAGTGTTTAAGGTTGCCTCATGTCGTACCATCTCTAGTGGCAGTTAGTGTTTAAGGTTGTCTCATGTCGTACAATCTCATCTCTAGTGGCACTAAGTGTTTAAGGTTGCCTCATGTCGTACCATCTCTACTGGCACTAAGTGTTTAAGGTTGCCTCATCTCGTACCATCTCTAGTGGCACTAAGTGTTTAAGGTTGCCTCATGTCGTACCATCTCTAGTGGCACTAAGTGTTTAAGGTTGTCTCATGTCGTACCGTCTCTAGTGGCAGTAAGTGTTTAAGGTTGCCTCATGTCGTACCATCTCTAGTGGCAGTAAGTGTTTAAGGTTGTCTCATGTCGTACAATCTCATCTCTAGTGGCACTAAGTGTTTAAGGTTGCCTCATGTCATACCATCTCTACTGGCACTAAGTGTTTAAGGTTGCCTCATCTCGTACCATCTCTAGTGGCACTAAGTGTTTATGGTTGCCTCATGTCCTACCGTCTCTAGTGGCACTAAGTGTTTATGGTTGCCTCATGTCCTACCGTCTCTAGTGGCACTAAGTGTTTATGGTTGCCTCATGTCCTACCATCTCTAGTGGCACTAAGTGTTTATGGTTGCCTCATGTCCTACCGTCTCTAGTGGCACTAAGTGTTTAAGGTTGCCTCATGTCGTACCATCTCTAGTGGCACTAAGTGTTTAAGGTTGCCTCATCTTGTACCATCTCTAGTGGCACTAAGTGTTTATGGTTGCCTCATGTCCTACCGTCTCTAGTGGCACTAAGTGTTTATGGTTGCCTCATGTCCTACCGTCTCTAGTGGCACTAGGTGTTTATGGTTGCCTCATGTCCTACCATTTCTAGTGGCACTAAGTGTTTAAAGTTGCCTCATGTCATACCATCTCTAGTGGCACTAAGTGTTTAAAGTTGCCTCATGTCGTACCATCTCTAGTGACACTAAGTGTTTAAGGTTGTCTCATGTCGTACCATTTCTAGTGGCACTAAGTGTTTAAGGTTGTCTCATGTCGTACCATCTCTAGTGGCACTAAGTGTTTATGGTTGCCTCATGTCCTACCATTTCTAGTGGCACTAAGTGTTTAAAGTTGTCTCATGTCGTACCATTTCTAGCGGCACTAAGTGTTTAAAGTTGCCTCATGTTGTACCATCTCTAGTGACACTAAGTGTTTAAGGTTGCGTCATGTTGTACCATCTCTAGCAGCACTAAGTGTTTAAAGTTGTCTCATGTCGTACCATCTCTAGTGGCACTGAGTGTTTAAGGTTGTCTCATGTCGTACCATCTCTAGCGGCACGGAGTGTTTAAGGTTGTCTCATGTCGTACCATCTGTAGTGGCACTAAGTGTTTAAGGTTGCCTTATGTCGTACCATCTCTAGTGGCACTAAGTGTTTAAGGTTGCGTCATGTCGTACCATCTCTAGTGGCACTAAGTGTTTAAGGTTGCGTCATGTTGTACCATCTCTAGCAGCACTAAGTGTTTAAAGTTGTCTCATGTCGTACCATCTCTAGTGACACTGAGTGTTTAAGGTTGTCTCATGTCGTACCATCTCTAGCGGCACTGAGTGTTTAAGGTTGTCTCATGTCGTACCATCTCTAGTGGCACTAAGTGTTTAAGGTTGCCTTATGTCGTACCATCTCTAGTGGCACTAAGTGTTTAAGGTTGCATCTTGTCGTACCATCTCTAGTGGCACTAAGTGTTTAAGGTTGCGTCATGTTGTACCATCTCTAGCAGCACTAAGTGTTTAAGGTTGTCTCATGTCGTACAATCTCTAGTGGCACTAAGTGTTTAAGGTTGCCTCATGTTGTACCATCTCTAGTGGCACAAAGTGTTTAAGGTTGCGTCATGTCGTACCATCTCTAGTGGCACTAAGTGTTTAAGGTTGTCTCATGTTGTACCATCTCTAGCAGCACTAAATGTTTCATGTTGCCTCGTGTCGTACTATCTCTAGCGGCACTAAGTGTTTAAGGTTGTCTCATGTCGTACCATCTCTTGCGGCACTAAATGCTTCATGTTGCCTCGTGTCGTACTATCTCTAGCGGCACTAAGTGTTTAAGGTTATCTCATGTTGTACCATCTCTAGCAGCACTAAGTGTTTAAGGTTGCGTCATGTCGTACCATCTCTAGTGGCACTAAGTGTTTAAGGTTGCCTCATGTCGTACCATCTCTAGTGGCACTAAGTGTTTAAGGTTGCGTCATGTCGTACCATCTCTAGTGGCACTAAGTGTTTAAGGTTGCGTCATTTTGTACCATCTCTAGCAGCACTAAGTGTTTAAGGTTGTCTCATGTCGTACAATCTCTAGTGGCACTAAGTGTTTAAGGTTGCCTCATGTTGTACCATCTCTAGTGGCACAAAGTGTTTAAGGTTGCGTCATGTCGTACCATCTCTAGTGGCACTAAGTGTTTAAGGTTGACTCATGTTGTACCATCTCTAGCAGCACTAAATGTTTCATGTTGCCTCGTGTCGTACCATCTCTAGCGGCACTAAGTGTTTAAGGTTGCCTCAAGTTGTACCATCTCTAGCAGCACTAAGTGTTTAAAGTTGCCTCATCTCGTTCCATCTCTAGTGGCACTAAGTGTTTAAGGTTGCCTCATGTTGTACCATCTCTAGTGGCACAAAGTGTTTAAGGTTGCGTCATGTCGTACCATCTCTAGTGGCACTAAGTGTTTAAGGTTGTCTCATGTTGTACCATCTCTAGCAGCACTAAATGTTTCATGTTGCCTCATGTCGTACTATCTCTAGCGGCACTAAGTGTTTAAGGTTGTCTCATGTCGTACCATCTCTTGGGGCACTAAATGTTTCATGTTGCCTCGTGTCGTACCATCTCTAGTGGCACTAAGGGTTTAAGGTTGCCTCATGTCGTACCATCTCTAGTGGCACAAAGTGTTTAAGGTTGCCTCATGTCGTACCATCTCTAGTGGCACCAGGTGTTTAAGGTTGCCTCATGTCGTACCATCTCTAGTGGCACTAAGTGTTTAAGGTTGCGTCATGTCGTACCATCTCTAGTGGCACTAAGTGTTTAAGGTTGCCTCATGTCGTACCATCTCTAGTGGCACTAAGTGTTTAAGGTTGCGTCATGTCGTACCATCTCTAGTGGCACTAAGTGTTTAAGGTTGCCTCATGTCGTACCATCTCTAGTGGCACCAGGTGTTTAAGGTTGCCTCATGTCGTACCATCTCTAGTGGCACCAGGTGTTTAAGGTTGCCTCATGTCGTACCTTCTCTAGTGGCACCAAGTGGTAAATGTTGCCTCGTGTCGTACCATCTCTAGCGGCACTAAATGTTTCATGTTGCCTTGTGTCGTACCATCTCTAGTGGCACTAAGGGTTTAATGTTGCCTCATGTCGTACCATCTCTAGCAGCACAAAGTGTTTTAGGTTGCCTCATGTCGTACCATCTCTAGCGGCACAAGTGTTAAAGGTTGCCTCATGTCGTACCATTACTAGCGGCACAAGTGTTTAAGGTTGCCTCATGTCGTACCATCTCTAGCGGCATAAGTGTTTAAGGTTGCCTCATGTCGTACCATCTCTAGTGGCACCAAGTGGTTAATGTTGCCTCATGTCGTACCATCTCTAGTGGCACCAAGTGGTTAATGTTGCCTCATGTCGTACCATCTCTAGTGGCACCAAGTGGTTAATGTTGCCTCATGTCGTACCATCTCGTCTCATTAAAGCCTAGTCAACATATTTCTCTTTTAGTTAATACGCTTTTATTGATGCAAAATACATGTGTTAATATTCTTTCAATACTAAACTTTGACCAGGTGAATCATATGTTTATATTTTAGTACCACCAACAATTAACCAGGATATCCAACAACAGTATCCCATGATTGGTGCATCATGGGAACTTAATATAGATATTGGCGGGGATGTTCCTGATGCGGTCAAGGTAGAGAAGGATAATATCCAACTCTCAAAAGATGATCGCATCAGGATTTCATCATGTAAAGGTAGTGTCACTATTAGCATCAATGATGTGATAGAAGAAGATTCTGGAGAATACAAAGTTGAGGTGTCCAATGCTGGTGGATCTGTAACATCTACTTTCAACATGGTTGCCAGTAAGTTATCATTACATGTATACTGGTTTCATATAATGCCATTTATTATTAATGTCATCTTTAAAGGGATGTTGCTTGTTCAAATCCTTTAAACTATATATTAAACATGACACTCCATAAAGATTCTAAATATACATGTAACATTTGACAATCATTGAAAAAAACATATATTTATTATGATTAAAACAACATGCATTTTGAACAAATCATAAACGTGGCTTGATACTACACGGTCTGTATCGGTATAATGACTGCTAGGTCAGATAATGGGTGGCTAGATGATAATGATCGCTAGGGCCCTACCAAATCGACGATAGAGATGCATGTTTATATGAAATTACTGTTTTACTATGATCCAATGCGTACATTTGTCTGTCACTATTGATAAAGCAATGATTTATCAATACAACAGTATTTTTACCTTCTGTAATATCCATGAGAAAGGGTAGAAAAATGACAAAACATCACCCAAAGTAAGCGATATTACCAGAAAACTGTTATATTTTTGCTTCGTACTTGATTATTCAACATTTGTTGTATACAATATATCGATGAAAAATAAAAGACA
Source organism: Spisula subtruncata (assembly GCA_963678985.1). Classification (NCBI taxonomy): domain Eukaryota; kingdom Metazoa; phylum Mollusca; class Bivalvia; order Venerida; family Mactridae; genus Spisula; species Spisula subtruncata. The sequence goes on along the minus strand of OY787662.1, from coordinate 61,606,490 downwards.
AAGTATTGACAATTAATATGCCACCTCACTTACCTCTCTAACATAAGCAATACAGGAAAAAATCATGTTTTTGTGCAAGGTGTCTGTGATGAAGTGGATAATGGTGGCTACGCGACTGATAATGGCAGGATGCTTACAACATTTTAATAGATAAAGAGCTGGCTACTATTCGTTTACTTGGATAGTGTTCAAAACTACGAATTGAACAATGTCATTTAATTATGGCTTTGAAAATAAGTCTTGCAAATATATTTCAGACAATTGCTGGAAATTACTCGCCATCTGAAAGTTCAACATTAGAACACATGCCTTAAATATAAGGAATTGATACCAAACGATGTAACCGGCAAATATGACTTTATGACTAAAACTTACTTGGATATCATTCCATCTGAAATGGAAGGAATTGATACTAAACGATGTAACCGGCAAATATGACTTCATGACTAAAACTTACTTGGATATCATTCCATTTGAATTGGAAGGTCAGAACGAGAACAACGTTATTGTTAGAAATAAAAGACATGTGACTGCAACTAAAATTATAACGCTTCCTCCACGGCCCAAATACATGTGTATCTATTGTACCAATACATGTGAGACACTTACGTCAAGGGAACAAGCTTTAATTCTTAGTTCCAACCCTTTTTAATTGTTTTTAAATGAATTGCCTTCTATTTTTGATAGTAATGATGACCAAGGGAATATTCTTTGAATTTTAATTTTATTTTATATACATCACCATAAGGCTTATAAAACTGTTTGGACAACTTATCTGTATATGATGAAAATAATTACATCCTACTGTAAATCTTAAGACTAAAGACTTTGTAAAAGTGGAAAATAAGTCAAATGTACAATACCATTTTAATGGTATAGTATTTGCATATTCTGGTACTTTAAGTTATTGTCAAGAAGATCTTGATAAAAAGGCATTTGAAACCTCGAATTTATTTGTCCGCAACTCCATAATGTTGATTGTATTTGTCACCTTTTTATTATATATTTAAACTAATTCTTGTTATATGGGAGTGAGATCAGGGGAAGCCCTAATACTAGTAATGCTATTTTGAGAAAACCGGATTACACAATATTAAAATATTTTGAAAATATGTACTGTGATAAGTTGCATTTAAATTTTAAGAAAAATGTTCTTTGTGTTCACAAAAAAGCAACTAATGAAGCTGTGTGTGGTGCGATTTGAAAACGTCCATGTACTATGTAGATGTTAGATATTAGGCCTATTACATATATATGTAATTTAGTTAAGTATTGTAAAACAAATTTCCTCTGGTAATGTCAGTGACCTACTTTATGCTGCATTTGAGGAACGTAAGCAATTACATCTTAATAACGAATCATGTTGGTTTGATTATGTTTAACACTGTCTCGAGTCCATATTTATGTTGGTTTCTAATTTGTTCAAAGAAAGACATGTAAAAAGCTAATTGAATTGTGGTTTGACATAAAGGGGAGTCACTATAATATAGTATAAATTGTATTATGCATAAAGGAATGTGTTCAGGCGAAGTGCACCACTGCAGTAGTGAGCGAACACACTCGTGATATTTAGGAGTAAGCATATCGTATATAAATTATATTCTATCAGATATACCATTATGTCTTATTATATTAAAGTGAAGCATATATACATGTATATACTTAGCAACTTTTCTAAGTCCACACTTATATTTTTGAAGATAACTTTGTCAAATGTGTATGTAGCACAATGAAATTTGGCTTGAACTTTCTTGGGTTATAGGTTTGCAGAATTGTAACACAAAAAGTTGAGTTTGATTGAAATCCATTGAGTGGACACATGCATAACATAAGACCACAAGAAAGTAATAGTCGCAAAAACATATTTTGATATCTTGGATGACCACCATTTAGTCTTATGTTTTTATTGACAGTCAAAGACGCGGGCGGAAAGCATTGATGAATGAAGAGTCTCATTAAATTTGACCATCTGAACAAAAAATTGCCATGTGTCTTCGACGTAGATCGAATTTACATCATGACGTTACAATAAAAATGCTAAATGCTCTTGCAATCAATATAACACAATCAAACAATACGTTTACCTTGAATTAAACACTAAAATGGGACGTATAGGCAGTCTTCGATGTAACTCTTTTTGGCACCTTGTCCTGGGGGACAATCCACCTAAAATTCAACCTTGCCCCCCTAAGCTTAACATTGTCCAACATAATAGTAGTGACTTTTATTGACCAAATGTGTTAGAACACAATTAAAGCATAGTAAAGTGGTATTAACAACCTTTCATCAAGTTGATTGAAACATTAAAAACAAAACAGGGCCTTTTTTCCAAATATTTGGAAGAGGCCTTAGCCTGTCAGTTTGGGAAATTCGAGCGCGATTTTCGGCCAAATTGGGAAAAGGAAGTCTAACTTAAGATACATTAAAAAGGAAACTGCAGTCCACATACATGTTAAATCATCAAGGGCTTTCATGTTTTATTATAAAGTTTAGAAGTCCTCACTTTTCATGAACAACAATAGCCCCATTATAGACCACAACTGCCACCTTTAGTTTCTCTTATCTATCATTCTTTAAGTTCTTTTTTTTTCCAAACATAATATACCTTTCCATTGTATGAGGCTATGATCTGTCAGTTAATTTTACGATTTTTGTCCTTGATATTTCAATTCCGAATATATTTTTGGCCCGGATACGAATGGTACGGTCCCGTACCGAACTTTAGCCATTCTGCATAACAATATGGCGGCCATGTCGTCTTGTCGCTTTCACACTCGTAGATAACAAATGCAATATTGCTTCCGCGATGTCGCACTCATAATTAACTAAAAAAATTAATTGAGAGCCGTTCATTTAATTGATTAGTAATGCCAATCAAATGATACATATTTTTTCTACATTTTAACTGAACAATGGATAAACGCCATACCGTTCCGTACGAAGCGTTCCGTACGAAAATTCAATCAAAATCTATGTGCGCACCGGTTGAGAGAAGAAATTACGTACGCACCGTCTCGGGGACGCGAAATTATTTAATCAAATGATCTAAATTCCGTTTTAATGTTACTATTTTGGACTTTTGGGTAAATTTTTGTGTTATCGACGGTTTATGAGGATTAGATTTTCTTTCTTTCCAAAATTTTCGACCTTGTCCGGGCGGACATTGTTCATTTAGAACGAGGTTGTCCGACGGGAAATTGACTTGTCCCGGACATCGGGCAACCCATTTACGTCGAAGACTGTATACGTTGAAAAGATATCATCCATGGTTGTTATGGCAATAAGTCATGATTGTCGACACTTAAAATGCTTCTCTGTACCGTACTGACGTCACTTCATATTTTTCTGACATCATTCAACGCAGCATACCTGTGATATCTTAATAATTTTATAAATTGTTTTTCATACGTGATGAGTCATTGGTCATACAATGAAGGCATTTGGAATACACTCAAGGTATATGTAAACGCGTGGCGTCAAAAAAGCACGAAATGCACGTCAATCTTGTGACGAACAAACCACGGGAGGTACGACCCGTTCAATACGAGAAGTATTATTACTTTGTTGTACAAACTTCACGTGCGAAATATTTTCACTTCATTGTATATAATAAAAAAATTATGGATAAATAAAAATGAGGACTTAGAAAAGTTGTTAAGTATATATACATAATTATATTATTGTTTTTATACAGTTTATAAGGAAGTTGGTAGCTGGGAAAAAGCAAAGATATGTTTTATACGAGCACCAATGTCAGCATTAAAATGAATACCAGTCAACCAGGTCTATAAGATCAGACACTGCTTTGATATCAAACATTTCTAGAATAAGAACCAAGAAATACGGTGAAAGGCGGTTTGACAAATGTGCTGCTGCCTTATGGAACAGTCTTCATGTGGATATGAAGCACATTGACTCTCTGACAGTCTTTAATAAAACATTGAAAATACATCTGTTCAAAATTACATATCAGTGAAAATCAAGTGAATTTGTATTTAAGACTTTTAATGAACTTTCAATAAGCTGACTTTCGCGTATTAAGCGCTTTAGATGCTTGTTATTTACAGCGCTATATTTATAAATAGTTTACATTATTGCTATTATATTAATATAAAATACAGTAAGCCTGCATATTATCTGTCAACAGCCAGATACTTATCCAGTTATTATTACCAAGTAGCCGCTATTATCCACTTCATCAAAGACACCTTGCACAAAAACATGATTGTTGGCTTTATTGCTTATGTTAGAGAGGTAAGTGAAGTGGCATATTAATTGTCAATTCTTTGTCTTTATTTTTCATCGATATACAAATGTAGTGTATACAACAAATGCTGTATTATCAAGTATGAAGCAAACATATATCAGTTTTCTGTTAATATCGCTTACTTTGGGTGATGTTTTGTCATTTTTCTACCCCATCCCATGGATATTTCTAAGCGTAAAAGTACTGTTGTATTGATAAATCATTGCTTTATCAATAGTGACAGAAAAATGTACGCATTGGATCATAGTAAAAAAGTAATTTCATATAAACTTGCCTCTCTATTGTTGATTTTTTAGGCCCCTAGCCACCATTATCATCCAGCCACCCATTATCCGACCTAGCAGTCATTATACGGATACAGACCGTGATACTACAAACATAATCATGTTCAATAATCATTTGAACAAATATCAATTCATCACTTTGTTGGCTAAAAACGAGAAGCTTTCACCACATATGTTAATGTATTTTTACTGAAGTAGGAAGAAGTTAATTCAAGTTGTTTTGTAAGGTTTAAACCAATGAGTGTTCACTATACTTTAATAAGGTGTTTCAGTATTGACCAATGAGTGTTCACTATACTTAAAGGTGTTTCAGTATTGACCAATGAGAGTTCATTATTCTTGAAGGTGCGTCGGTATTGACCAATGGGTGTTCACTATTCTTGAAGGTGTGTCAGTATTGACCAATGAGTGTTCACTATTCTTGATGGTATGGCAGTATTGACCAACCAGTGCTCATTATTCTTGTAGGTGTGTCAACATTGATCAAATGTGATTACTTATTTTTCAGAAAAATACAACTTTAGGTACCAGTACCTCCTTGTAGAGATTGGAACACGCGTCCTGAGGAAACTGTTCGATGTTAAAGTTGGTCATGATTTCAGCAGATACTTAGCAGCAAGTACAAACCAAAGTATAGCGCTTCAATTATTGATCAAACCTAAGAAGGGTACGAAGCCGACACTAACATCTGAACAGGCAAAGCTACTTCCTCCATTGGATAACAAACCAAACACATCTAAGTTTGACATAACCTTGTTGTCATGTTTACTTAGAAATGTATGTGGTCTCAAAACTCCGTCTGATGTTGTATGGACGAAACCTTTAGCCACAGACTTATCAGAGGAAGCAGATATAACAAGACTTCGTCAATGTAGAAATCATGTAGGTATCACTTTATCAGTAACTGTTATAATGCCTTCCTTCTTGTTCATGTAACCAAGTAAATGTAAGTCTACATTATAGTGATCTAATGTCATTTTGTGTTAATGAGTGACAATCTGTCTGATTCCGGATTTGCCTATCCTGGAACAGCCATGATTTCTGATCAAAATAAAAGTTATTTGATGAACATTTCCTGAGTAAAGTAGAAGATTCAAATAGTCATTATCAATTCTTGTGTGTTTGATGTGTTTGACTAATATCTTCCTTCTTGACCATGTAAAGGGAGGTACTGTGCACGTGAAATAAAGAGTGTCCTTTATGTCAAATTGACTGGCCCTTTCAATAGAGGTGACACTATAATAAACATACACTTTACCTTTACCGTATCTCTACATATGTTTCATTTTTGTCGAGCCCGCTTGCGGTGAGCTCGATATAGTTGTCACAAATGACTGTTCAGTGTATGTGCGTGCGTTAGTGCGTCTGTCCGATTTTGTCCGGGCTGTTTCTTCATCATTCAATGGGTGATTTTGAAATACATTGGCACAAATGTTCCCCGTGTTGAGGCGGCGTGTCACGCCCAAGACCAGTACCCCTAGCTTGAAGGTCAAGGTCACTCTTGGAGGTCAAAGGTCCAAAATGGGCATAATACTGCTTGTCCGGACCATATGTTCTTCATTTGTTGGGTGATTTTGAAATACATTGGCAGAAATGTTCCCCGTGTTGAGGCGGCGTGTCACGCCTAAGACCAGTACCCCTAGCTAGAAGGTCAAGGTCACTTTTGGAGGTCAAAGGTCCAAATGGGCATAATACTGCTTGTCCGGACCATATGTTCTTTATTTGTCGGGTGATTTTTTATTTGTTTGGGACTGCAGTCCCAAATAAATACTGTTAGCAAGATTCTCAGTTCTATGCCCTCTAACTACAGTCTACAGAAGTAGTCCGTCATTTGCCAGGCGCAATAATTTCAACAGCAGAAAAAATAATTCTCAAATTGCCTCTTCGGATGTAAACCGTCATTTGGCAGGCGCAATAATTTTCAAGCGAGGAAACGTCCGTAGAAAGGCACTCTACCATCCTTCCGATCTCGCTGACTTTCCTTGCAACCGAGGAAAACTCCTGCAAACTTTTCTCAAATGTGTCAAGAATCGCCTCACCCTGTGCTGACACTCTGTCTTACTGTGTCGGGGCGCCCGTAGGGCATTCCGTTACGCCTTTTTCTGCCTGCAAGTCAAGAATACTTTATAAGTAATGCGATTCACGCAAAATATAGTAAAACTATATGAATTTTCCGTCTGTAATGTACAGCCGTTTATTGGGGCAGTTTATCATTTTATATATACAATATCTTAAATTTGTTTCAGTTACACTGCACCTTAGTGCGCCCCTCCGTATTTTTATTATAGGTTTTACCGAGTTATAAATAGCTATGTAAATTATTTATAGTTATGCGCCGTCGCTGTAACTATAAAGCTCAGTGGGGCCCCGAAATGGATAAGTAAAACCACGGGGCGCTTTGTTATTTTCAGTGTAAACCCCGCACGCGTGGCTAGAAGCGTGATAACAGACTCCTTGTTTGTAAACAAAGATGTGGATTAAAATATGTGTACTACAAAATGCTATTCAAGCAAACATGTAAGCCTTCAAGCGTAAACCGAACTAAATTTCGCACTTTTAGCGTGCTACCAATTGTTCTATCGTTAAAGTACACATATCCACATCAATCGGATAATTAATCCCTCAATAAGTTCAATGTACATGTACCGCTAATTAACGTGGTACAATTTTATCTTACATCATAATACATGGATTGGGTTTTCAACCCTACCCCATGTGTCATTCAGACAGTGTTTTAAATAACATATTTGACACTCATCGTGTCGGAGTTCATCCATGCATATTGCCATTCAGGCTTGGTTTGTCATTCAGACTTGTTTTGCCATTCAGGCTTGTATACTAATGCCGTAATGGCGTATACTGACCATCGTTTCTCGGAACAAAGATCCGAATAGAAATCCCGATTTAGGATTCATACGATTAGTCTAATTGATTCAATTTTCCATCGAATCAAACTTATATAAATCTGAAAAATAAATTATAATAAAATAATCAAATCTTACAATAATTAGCGTCAGATAAATCAAAATTTTAAAATTATTTATAAGAATTCCTAAATAACCGTTTATTGTAGCTGCTGATAAGCCTCGTTCTGATTTGTTTGGCTGTGGTAGCTGCGTTATCTCTCCATGGCTAAGTGGTTAGAATCGCTGACTTGAGATCACTTGCCCTTCACCGCTGTGAGTTCTAATCCCCGTCGGTGACATAAAATCTTTATGTGATGTAGCCATCCAACTGGTCGGTGGTACTACCCGGGTGCCCGCTCGGGCCTGAATTATGTCTGAAGGGGCACCTGGGTTCTTCCTACACCACTAGAGCTGGAAAGTCGCCTTATGACCTACACTGTGTCGATGTTACTTAAAACCCAACAAAACAAACAAACATTATACTTGGGGTAGACAATTATACAGATATATCTACAGATGGATATATCTTATTGAAAAAATGCATTCCTTTCCATATATTTTAAAGATTGTAATTTTCATAGTATTGTAATGAAGACAGCGCAGTGTTCAAGTACTTTAACTTTCTTTTGGCAATTTTTCATAATTATGTCTCCCGAAATATTGGTTTTGCCCATGATGTCTGTCCGTTAATAAAATCTTGTCAGTTCCAAATTTTATAATATGCCTGGTCCAATTTTAATGAAACTTTCCAGGAATAATTAGTATGAAGTTTAAATGTGTATATTATTATTTTGGTTTGCTCGGATGATTGTTGACGGAGTTATGGCCCTTTAATGGTTATTTTACAGAAAGTTTGTCTGCATATCTCCTGATCAGTATGAGGTCCAGTTGTGCATATCGTCTTTTTGTTCCGCTTTGATAATTTTTTACAGAGTTATGGCCCTTTTGTCCACAAAATCTTGTCCGCTCCAAATCTTGTATACCCGTGGTCCAATTTTTATGAAAGTTTGCTTGAATGATCAGTGTGAAGTCTAGATGTGCATATTATCATTTTGTTCCTATCGAATGATTTTCCATGGAATTATGGCCCTCTAATAGTCATTTTTAGCTCGACTATTCGAAGAATATGAGAGCTATTACAGTCACTTGTTCGTCGGCGTCGGCGTTGCATATGGTTAAAGTTTTACATGCAAAACTTTAACCTCGGTTATATTTCAATAACCAGTGCATATATTGGATTGAAACTTTGCACTGGCTTTCCCTGTCATGTAATCAACCATGTTAGATAACTCTTGCATGAATTTAATGCAAATTATGGCCCTTTTTTACTTAGAAAATTTGGTTAAAGTTTTGCATGCAAGTTACTAATAAGGCCATATCTCAAATAGTATCTGTGCTATGGCATTGAAACTAACAACACTTACTAACCATCATAAGGCAATGGTACCGGTCATGGGTAATAGCTCTATTATGATTATTATTTGAGTTATGCCCCTTTTTAACATAGAATTTTCTTGGTTAAAGTTTTGCATGCAAGTTTCATTCAGACCATATCTCAGCTACTATCCATGATACTGCATTGAAACTTACAGCAATTGTTTACCATCATCAGTCAATGGTATCAGTCAAGGGCAATAACTCTATTATTTTTTTATTTCAGTTGTACCTAGCGTAACTCACGTTTCAATATAATACAAATTTTAAATGGCCTGTTTTGAACTTATATTTTTTCTGACAAATGGCTGCGAATAGTCGAGCGCGCTGTCTAGTGACAGCTCTTGTTTACTTAGAAAATTTGGTTAAAGTTTTGCATGCAAGTTACTAATAAGGCCATATCTCAAATAGTATCTGTGCTATGGCATTGAAACTAACAACACTTACTAACCATCATAAGGAAATGGTACCGGTCATGGGTAATAGCTCTATTATGATTATTATTTGAGTTATGCCCCTTTTTAACATAGAATTTTCTTGGTTAAAGTTTTGCATGCAAGTTTCATTCAGACCATATCTCAGCTACTATCCATGATACTGCATTGAAACTTACAACACTTGTTTACCATCATCAGTCAATGGTATCAGTTAAGGGCAATAACTCTATTATTTTTTTATTTCAGTTATGCCCCTTTTTAACATAGGAGTTTATTGGTTCAAGTTTTACATGCAAGTTCTATTCACGCCATATCTTAGTTACTATTTATGATATTGCATTGAAACTTATAACACTTGTTTATCATCATTAGTCAATGGTACTGGTCAATTGTAATAACTCCATTTTTAGTTTAATTCGAGTTATGCCCCTTTTAACTTAGACTTTCCTTGGTTAAAATCATTTTCACTGACAAATATTTGTTAATAGTCCAGTGTTGAGATAATTGCCATGCCTCAACAACCATTGTACATTAGCTTTCATTGCCATGTAGTCAACTAAGTAGTGTAACTCACGTTTCAATATAATACAAATTTTAAATGGCCTGTTTTGAACTTATATTTTTTCTGACAAATGGCTGCGAATAGTCGGGCGCGCTGTCTAGTGACAGCTCTTGTAGAAAAAAATTGTCACGAGCGTTCTTCTTGTTTGTCCTTTGTTTATCTCATAAGGTTCTGGAGGTATCATACTAAAAATTCACACTACATTTTTATGCCCCCGTATCGATAGATCGGGAGGCATATAGTAATGCACCTGTCCGTCCGTCCGTCCGTCCGCCCTGGTTAACCCAAATTGACCGTTTCTTCTAGCATTAATATGGCTTGCTACAAAGCTTTCAAACTTGCATGGATGTTGTATATGAACACTCTCCACGCGCCTGTATCACCTGACTCCATTTTGACCTTCACCTTGACCTAATTTTGGACTTGGACTTATTGAAAGGCCAAATTCTTGGTTAACCATAATTGACCGTTTCTTCTAGCATTAATATGGCTTGCTACAAAGCTTTCATACTTGCTTGGATGTTTTATATGACCACTCTCCACACACCTGTATCACCTGACTCCATTTTGACCTTCACCTTGACCTAATTTGGACTTAGACTTATCTCCCCTTTAGTATTTTCACAATAAAATTTTGTCTGGAGCGTATCTTCAAAACTATTTAACATATTGACTTGAAGTATGATATATAAATAGATGGCAACTTGGAGAAGTGCATTGACAAAGAACCATAACTCTGTCTGTCTTAAACTTTTAATTATCCCCCCTTTAGTATTTTCAGAATAAAATTTTGACCGGAGTGTATCTTCAAAATTGTTTAAGATATTGCCTTAAAACTTGATATATAAATAGATGGTAGCTTGTACAAGTGCATGGACCAAGAACCATAACTCTGTCTGTCTTACATTTTGAATTATCTCCCCTTCAGTATTTTCATGATAATTGTTTGTCTGGAGCGTATCTTCAAAAGTATTTAAAATATTGACTTGAAACTTGGTATATGAATTGGTGGCAACTTGGAGAAGTGCAGTGACAAAGAACCATAACACCTGTATCACCAGATTGACTTACAGCTTTTTATGGACATGGCTTCCACGGGGGCATAAGCGTTTATTGAACGCAGTCTTGTTAAATAGATAAAATTAATCTGTGAAATGGAGGGGCAGCTGATTTTCAGACCCAAACAAATTCAGTGCCTTCAGCGCTTTGATTTAAATAACTTGGCATAATTGTTAACCAGCATGAGGCGGTGTGCAGTGCGCAAGATGCAGGTCTGTAGCTCAAAGGTCAAGGTCACACTTAGAAGTCAAGCATCAACAATGACCATTATAGACCTTGGCCGAACTGTATCCCACTCATAAATTGACACATTTTTAAATAACTTGGCAAATTTGTTAAACACCATGAGGCGGTGTGCAGTGCGTAAGATACAGGTCTCTAGCTCAAAGGTCAAGGTCACACTCAGAGGTCAAACTTCAAAAATTACCATTATAGGCCTTGTCCGGGCTGTATCTCACTCATGCATTGACCAATCTTTTTTATATTTGGCATGAATGTTCACCTTCATGAGACAGAGGTTCATGACAGACCCCGAGGTTCATATCTCAAGATCAAGGTCACAGTTGAAGGTCAAATTGAAGCTTGTCCAGACCATAACTTTGTCGTGCATTGACCAATCTGTCTTACATTTGCCATGAATATTCACCTCCATAAGCTGGAGTGTCATGCTCAACCCTCAGGTTCCTTTATCAAAGGTCAAGGTCACAGTTGCAGGTCAAAGTCACAGTTGCAGGTCAAATTTCTAAAGAAGCTTGTCTGGACCATAATTTTGTCATGCATTGACCAATCTTGCTTGAAATTGCCATGGATGTCAACCTCTATTAATTGGAGTGTCATGAGCAACCCTGGTTCTTTTCTCAAAGGTCAAGGTCACAGTTAGAGGTCAAAGGTCAAATTGAAGTTAGTAGGTATAATTTATTCTTTATGCATGCTGGCATTAGATGTAAGCATTTTTTCAAATTTGCACCGAGGCTCGACATAATTTGCCCGAGGGCACAAATTTCTAGTCTTATTTAAATGGTCATAGTGAATTCATGTTTGGTTTGGTGCTATAGGTTACAGTCTCGGTATATCATTAAGTCAATGAAGTTATATTGTAGCGTCTAACTGTCTACTTGTGTAACAAAACCAACCGGAATGTGTTGTCCTGTATCACTGGTAGGTTTTAACCGAACTAAGGAAATGTATTTTCACACTCAACAACAGTTGATCAATACATTTTACACATGAGTGTTTTTCCACCACCAAGAAAGCATTAAGTTAATTAAATACGGCAGGTTATTAGTTAGTTTAATCATATTTTATTGCATGAATTTTTACAACAATTACAAAGGGTTTGCATATATACAATTAATTACAAGAAATAGAATCATATCATAAAGGTAAACCATAGAAACTTTAACAATTTTATATTCATTACAAAAGGATCGGGCCACAAGTTATTTCAACATTAGATATCGGCCCTCTCCAAATAATGTTTTGTTAACATAAAGTGGACGTTTATTTGATTGTTGATTTTGAAATGAACTAAGGGTTAGAATGGGTAGGAAAATGTCATTGATATATATGTTATTTTTAATTCTAACCACATATTGAGATTGCAGAAAATAGAAAAAGAGTAAAAAGAACTCGAATATTACATGGAAGATGAAGAAAATAAACAACAACAAAAATAATAAGGAAAAAGAAACATAGCTATATATAAAAGAACAAAAATTTACTGCTAATCTTGAATGTGTACTAATGAGTACCCTACCCTAGCCAACGACCCAGATGTTAATTAGATATTGAAATTTCAGGCAATATAAATATTTTGTAAATCAAAAGCGTGTGTGTTCTATGCTTAAAATCTATTTGTTTCTTTTATATACCGTTGCACCGATTTAAATATCGCAGAGTTGTCTTCATCATTTAAGTTTTGAATACCGAATAGTAATTTGTCAGCACTTAACGGATGATACTGGCGGGTGTCTGTAAACAATGTTAACCTTTCATTTGTATAACGAGGACATCTAAAAAAATAATGCTCTGCGTCTTCATTAAGATGACCACAGTCGCAAATTGCAGTTTCACGTATATGATTCCTGAATAAGTCTGCATTTAAGTTACTACAATAATTTCTTATTCGAGCATGATGGACTTGAAGAACTCTGTCACCATTTAGAAAATAGTTCGGAACTTCTTGCGCTTGATATAATGTTTTTATATTTGACTTAAAGGACGATATGGAATTACTGTTTCTAATAGTAGGATCAAGTTCATTCCACATTTTTACCGAAGAAGGGATCGATGATCGAGCGTATATTTCTAATCGACAAACAACAGTAGCATAGTTTTCGTTATTCCGCAATTGGTAATTGTTATTTTCTAGGACTGTATTTGGATATAAGATAGATAAATAGTCAGGTAATACACCATGCTTATTTTTAAAAACCAAGTCTAATTTCTGAATTTTTCGCCTGTCGGTTAAGGACACCCAGCCGATTTCTTTTATAAGTCTATCAATAGAAACAGATCGAGTTAGTCCTGTTACTATTCTTGCAGCGTCATATTGTATTTTTTCCAAATAATCTTTCTCGTATTGGGTACAATTATCCCAGACAATTGACGCATATTCCAGCAGAGGCCTAAGATATGAAACGTATATTTGATTAAGAGTTTTTCTTTTTAACTTAAATTTTAGAAATCGCATTGTTCCAAGAATTTTTAAGGCTGACTTTGTAATGTTGGAAATGTGACAATGCCAAGAACCATTTGAACTTAATGTGACGCCTAAATGTTTGTGTGAATCAACAAATGTTAATTGGGTTTCTTGAAATGATAGACTGGGTAGAACATTATTGGATTTTGATAGGGATAAAAACATTACTTCGGTTTTTGCAGGATTGAATTGAACAAGCCATTGCTTAGCCCATTTTGATATAAGATTAAGATCATGATTTATTGTTTGTTCAATATAGCCAATGTCATTAGAGGAAACCGCTAGAGAACTGTCATCTGCAAAAAGCCGTGTTACACTTTTTAGGGACTCTGCAATGTCATTGACATAAACTAAAAATAAAAGCGGTCCTAAAACAGAACCTTGCGGCACCCCTGCATTGATTTCCTTTTCATTTGAATATGCAGAGCCAAGAATAACTCTCTGTTTACGATTACATAAATAACTATCAACCCAAGCTGAAATATTTCCTCCTATACCTAGTTGTTTAAGTTTAAACAGGAGGCCTTTATGCCATACCCTGTCAAAAGCTTTGCTGATATCACAAAATACCATGCATGTATGTTTTTTGTCGTCAAAAGCTTTGCAAATTTGATTATAAATATCAATTAACTGGTAAACTGTTGAATAACCTGGGAGAAACCCTGATTGATTAGAGAATATTATATTATTTTCGTGAAAATAATTGTACATGTGTTTAAAGATTATTCTTTCCATAGTTTTTCCAACACAGCTAATTAAGGATACAGGTCGATAATTTGAAGGGATAGATTTATCTCCCTTTTTAAATAACGGCATTATATTTGCCTGCTTCCAACAAGAAGGATATACGTTAAGTTGAATAGATCTGTTAAATAGCGTGGTGAGCGGTTTGCAGATGGCATTGGATGTTTCTTTTAACATTCTGTGGCTGATTTCATCAGATCCACTTGCCTTATTTATTACAAGGTTATTCAAAACGTCCATAACATCTTGTTCTGTAATATTTACATTATCAAATGTATTATCGGTTTTACTTGTAAAAGTTGGCAAATTCGCATTCGAGTCATCTAACGTGGAAATTTTAATAGACGCAAAAAAGTCATTAAGAACATTAGCCTTGTCTTCATCTGTAAACGCTATACTGCCATCTATATTATTCAATGGAGGGATAGTTTCATTATTTGAATTGTTTTTTACTAAGAATTTTACCAACTTCCAGAGCTGTTTAGGGTTGGAGGTGGAAAAGTCAGACAGAGTGAACTCAATATTATTGAAAAATACCTCTTTCGCGTGTTTTTTCATATTGTTTACCTTATTTCTGAATTTCTTGTATAAATTCCAATCTGAAATTTTACCAGATGCCTGAGCTTTACTTCGATATCTATCACGTTGTCTAGAAGTTTTTCTTATTTCGGAATTATACCATGGTTTGTCATCTGGTCTAATAGTAATATAATGTGTTGGTATACACTGTTTAGCTAGATCAATGAATACATTGGTAAACTCTAATGCAGCATCATTAATATCCATCCTGTCAATAAAAGACCAGTCAGTGTTTATAATAACTTCGTTAAATAATTCGAAATTAGCCTTTTTGTAATTCCAGATTTTGCGTTGATAAGATAGCGTATTTTGGTTGTCTATTTTTATGTAAACAAATGTGCCATAATGGTCGCTAATACTGGAGTCGGTTTTAAAAATGCCCGAATGCTGGCAAGAGATATTATCCGTAACCGCGATAGGGTCAATTAATGTTGCAGAATTGTTACATACTCGGATCGGCTCACTAATGACATTGCTCATATTGTTCAAAAGAAGTATATCACGAAATTTAGTAGTTGTTCCAAGCTGATCCTCGTTAATATCAACGATAATAATAATTTTGGTACTTACTTCTAAGGCCCGGTCTATACAAATATTTAATCTACTGTAAAATCATTTAATTTCGTTGGGACGAAATTTCGTGGTTTTGGCAAAAAAGACCATTTCGTTGGGGCGTAAATTCGTCGATTTTGCATTTCAGAAAAAAATATTATCAGGGTCAAATTTCGCGCAATTCATCGAAAAAAAACAGCGAAAATAACCTGTCATAAAATTACCGCATCGCTTATAATGATGCAATATAGATATACAGGATGTCAGTCCAGTTGATAACAGCTAATTTACGTTTTATTGCCCAATTAAATGTTACGTAACTTGTATACAATGCGCAAGTGTCAACAAAACATGATTGTATTATCGGACTCGTCTAAGCGCTTTATTATTTGATTCCAAGCGTCTACTACGTGTCACGTGATACGGATTAAAAAGACAAGGTTAAAGTTCGCGCTAATACGGTTACAGTATTATTTAAATGCCGATATGCGATAAATCGCTCGGCTGCGCGTATGTTTTGGTCAGAAAAGATAAGACAAAGTGTCATATAATTATTTGTTTGAAATAGCGGATGTCATCGTATTCTTAATTGACATACGATACGCCAATTAAATGAAATGATAGACCGCATTCGTTATTTGTTAATTGGAAAGAAAGTTGTCTCTAATGTCCGAAACATGTTTTCACACCTGATAAGTTAGCATAACTTATGGAAACAATAAAACACATGTTCAAATAACAGTTTAGAAATAAAATTACAATAATTTGCCAGATTGCATATGTCGTAATTGTTTTAGAA
Source organism: Spisula subtruncata (assembly GCA_963678985.1). NCBI lineage: Eukaryota > Metazoa > Mollusca > Bivalvia > Venerida > Mactridae > Spisula > Spisula subtruncata. The sequence goes on along the minus strand of OY787662.1, from coordinate 61,590,166 downwards.
ATGACCAAACAAAAAACAAAATGGCGGCCGAGCGAAACATTGACTTACCTGTTGAATGGTATAATTGTTCGTTGGGATTTGATTTCGTGGTTCAGGCCAACCACGAAATCCACGAAATTAAATCCCCCACGAAAATTTATGATTTTACAGTATTCCAAAGTTCAACAGAGGTGTTTGGTGGCCTATATATATTACATATCAAAAATGAGTGAGAAGCACATTTAGCTTCAATCCAAAGAGATTCAGGTAAAATTTGTTCGAAATTAAAAATCCTCTTTGAATGAACATTAGCAGACACATAAGTAAGAATCCCGCCAGTATGAATGGTTTTGTCTTTCCGATAGAAAGTTCCAAAACCATCAAGATTTAATGACGTGTCATCAATAAATTGATCAAGTCTTGTTTCAGTAAAGCATAATATATCAAAGTCCAGCAAGTTTTCTCTGATATAATCAAACTTATGTCTAATACTTCTAATGTTTTGGTGAAAAATAGATAAAGAAAAACAAGAATCGGACCTTTGATCTGGACCAGGATTAAGTTCGACATCGCCTGACTGTATAAGTAGTATTCTTAAGATAAAGAAATAACTAATACTGGTACATGCATCAATTTCTACATATGTATTCTTTGGATAACAAGTGTGTGTAATGTTTACAAGGCAGTTATATATATAACATAGTAAGCAGTATAATAAGTGAAAAATCTGCCGAACACGTGTCAGTGCACAATGTAATACACGAATCGATAACGGGCTTGTTCTGAATATGTAAGATCTGGCAAAACATTGCCTTTTTGCATAATACAGTCCTATAGCCGCCCTATAAGCTCCCAGTTCAATCATTTATAAATATTGGCCGAGAAACTACAGCAATGGACAGCAGGACTGACATTATATCCAATGTCGGTGAAACGATATGGCCCCCATAGTACACACAAGATAGCAGTAACAATGACAACAAAACATGCTACAACGCATGAAAACAGGAACGGAAAAAGATATAGAAAAAAACAGAACAAAAAACAACAAAACAATTCCTTCGAAGATAAGGAATTATTGAAAGACTGCCTAACTCTCATATGGAAATACTAATTGTATCTATTAATTGTATCTATAATAGCCAGTTATTAGCCAGTTATTAGACAAAACTATGTTCATAACGATTAACATTAATGAAACTACTCAAATGTGAGGATCAATAATTATCATGTTGAACAAGACAGATAAATTCAATAGAGAATTTATTTTAATTTGTGTTTAATCAAATATTTTATTACTATTAATTTTATAATATTATTTAAAGCCTACTGAGAATGAACGACTACGCTGCTGTCACATCGGTATATGAACCAAAGTGTCATTGGAGAAAGAAGAGAAATGAAGGAAATTACAAATAGCACAACTGTTGCTAAATAATAGACCTGAATATGTGTATATAAACTCGTGCATACATTATAAAAATAAAACAAAACATTTCAAAAGTTGCGTTTTCTCGAGGAATGTGTTACATGTACCAGTCCTGGTATAAGATATTGAGTGTGAGGGCGAGATGTTTTTCTTTACCGTATAGAACAAGCATTATGCGAGTTTTTGTACAATATCATTTATACATATACGTACACAAACAAAAAAATTAATACTACACGTCAATTTTTCTACAATGGTAAAATAACACATGATGATATAAACAATATATAACAGCGGCTTTTTCAAGCACAAATTTATATGTCGATATGTGAATGATATGAACGAGTTTGTATACAATATCGCATATACATACACACTCAAACACAAAGTCAATAACATACATCTAGTATAATAACACAACACGTAAAAATATTTGTTACTATAAAAACCGGTGTGTAATATTTAAATTTCGTTCATGTAAATACATGTATCGAAATCGCTTTATTAGGAATATTGTAATTATATATAAAACGGAATACGCTGGATTTATGAGTGAACAATTAAATATATTAAAATGATATTATGTAAGGAATTATAAGATTGTTCGTGTGGAAATGATTGATAGGGTAAGTTATTATTTTATATATAGATACATGTACTGGAGAGTATGTTATATATCAAGTAAGCATACACGTTCCAAAATTGATTGAAGGACAAATAAAGAAGGACTATTCAATTACCCCCCTTTACATATAAAGTTTTGCTACGATAGACAGAAGGACAGGTACCTGAGTAAACCTTCATTACCTCCCTTCAACGATGAGTTAAAAATAGATTGACCTAATATTCAAATACAAATATGTGTTGATTATAATTTTGTAAAGCAATTGCATGAACTTGTCATCGATTATCACATCATTAATTGATTAATAAGTTATTAATTATAAATTCTTATACAGTAGACTGGTCACAAATGATACAATTCAGTCTTTGTGTACAAACATGGTCAGATGTTAACACAACACCTAACAGTAACACAAAGATATCTAGGAAACTGCCAAGGATAATTCACCACGAATTTTCTTAATGTCACTTATGTCTCTGATGACACGCTTTGAGCTGTCTAGCATCTCCACCACAATCTTGCAACCTGCAACCCAGGTATTGGAGATGAGACCTTCGCGTTTGAGGTTGCGGGCTTCGAATCCCATCAGTTCCCTGTGTGGTGTGAGATTCTCTTGAATATAAATATGATTTCTTAGCGATTTCTGAGACGAGTAAAATCTGTCCCTTGCACCAGAATTTGTGAATTTAACAATTACTTTGCGATCTGTATTTGGCTTTGGTTTTCCTTTTCTGTGACACTTGTCGATATCCGACGATTTCAAAGGAATTTGGGCAATTTCTGCCTGTTGTAGAATTTTGGCAGTGACGTTCTCGTTAGGTTAGCCGGTATCACCAGGAATGTTAGAAAAATCGAGATTCATCCTCCTCCCATACTGAGATAGTTCGTCGTGCTCTATTAAAGATTGTTTATTTTCAGATTTAAGGCAACAGATTTCATCAGTAAGGTCATGGACCTGTTTTCTAAGAGAATTGAGTTCTTTGTCAATAAAAAGTTTCACATCTTGTTTAATTTCAGAAATTATTTCGTCTCTTAGAGCTGCTTTGAGTTCAGTAGTTAGTTTAGGAACAAGCATTGAACATAGATCAGATATATCTTCCTGACTAAATCTCTTGGATGGGGTCGCCATGGTGGGTGGGGTAACTGTTTCTGTATCAGAATATGTATCAAAATAGTCAGTGCCCTCACCCTCACTGTCTGCAGTATAATCACAGTGTATAAGATGTTTGGATTTCTTAAGGGACGGCTTATCACCAGGAGATGACTTGTTTCTTTTACGTCCCTTTCCGGATAGCCTTCCCATCTAGTGAATATAGTAATCGGACGGTCCACGTAGCAAATCAGTTGAATATGTGTAAATATATGGACCGATTGTTCAAATTAATACTTCCCTACATAAATGAGATGTTGATACTGGTATAAATACTGTTTGTAAGTTCCTGAGAGATAGGCTTGAGTAGAAGAAATTACATTTTAATCAGAGTTTTAATTTACGCCACCATTTTTTCACCGGAACCGCGGCAGGTTATTCTCACATCGCCAAAACAGAAATCTTAGTTGACTTAAGCTGATTGGTTAGACAACCAATAAATGTCAGCGAATTTGACAGTGTACCCAAATATAACAGTCACTGTTAGTTGAAATGTGGATTTGTTTGTTGTTTCAGCTGTCACATAGTGGTACTGTACTGTTTCCAGCGACAGAATTTACCAATAAATGGAATGAGTTGAAAGACGTAAGTATGTTTATAATCTATATGCCTGTTTGTTACTGTCCCTTACTTTAATTAAACAATTTGTACATTTATAATACATACGTGTATAGTACATACTTTGTCCCGAATATATAATTATACCCCCACTACCATAGGTAGAGGGGGGTATATAGGAGTCACTTTGTCCGTCGGTCTGTCTGTCTGTCGGTCTGTCTGTCGGTCGGTCGGTCTTTTTTTTGTCCAGGCTGTAACTTACCCATACATTGAAGGATTTTAAAATAACTTGCCACAATTGTTCACCATTATGAGGCGGTGTGTCATGCGCTACAATCACATCAATATCTCAAAGGTCAAGGTCACACTTGGAGTTGAAAGGTCAAAAATGGCCATAATTTAGCTTGTCCGGACAATAACTTTGTCATCTATCATGGGATTTTTTATATAACTTGGCACAATTGTTCACCATCATGAGGCGGTGTGTCATGCGCAACAATCACATCAATATCTCAAAGGTCAAGGTCACACTTCGAGTTGAAAGGTCAAAAATGGCCATAATTTAGCTTGTCTGGACAATAACTTTGTCATCTATGGTGGGATTTTTAAATATCTGGCCACAATTGTTCACCATCATGAGGCGGTGTGTCATGCGCAACAATCACATCAATATCTCAAAGGTCAAGGTCACACTTGGAGTTGAAAGGTCAAAAATGGCCATAATTTAGCTTGTCCAGACAATAACTCTGTCATCTATTGTGGAATTTTATAATAACTTGCCACAATTGTTCACCATCATGAGGCTGTGTGTCATGCGCAACAATCACATCAATATCTCAAAGGTCAAGGTCACACTTGGAGTTGAAAGGTCAAAAATGGCCATAATTTAGCTTGTCCGGACAATAACTCTGTCATCTATTGTGGGATTTTAATATAACTTGGCACAATTGTTCACCATCATGAGGCGGTGTGTCATGCGCAAAAATCACATCAATATGTCAAAGGTCAAGGTCACACTTGGAGTTGTTAGGTCAGAAATGGCCATAATTTAGCTTGTCCGGACAATAATTTTGTCATCTATTGTGGGATTTTAATATAACTTGGCACAATTGTTCACCATCATGAGGCGATGTGTCATGCGCAAAAATCACATCAATATGTCAAAGGTCAAGGTCACACTTGGAGTTGTAAGGTCAGAAATGGCCATAATTTAGCTTGTTTAGCTAGCCTGGAGTGTAACTATGTCATTTATTGTGGGATTTGAAAAAAATTAGGCACACTTGCTCAGTACTTCATAAGCAACCCCAGTTTCCTTTCTCAAAGGTCAAGTTCACAGTTGAAGATCAAAAGTCACATTGAAGTTTGTATGGATCATTCTTCTTTATGCATGATGGGATTTGATGTAACTCGACAGACATCGCGAATCATCGTCGGACCAAACGGTCCTTTTGGACATTTAGACAATGGTCTGATGGTTGCAATCTTTTCTCTCTGACCAACTGAGCCCCCCCCCCCTCACACACAATGGGCTTATATATACAAATAAATTTGATTATCATTTCTTGAAATTTGAGTCCGTGTAAAATTGTTGCCCACCGTGTGACATTAATTTCATATAGACATGGTTTGCCCTAAGTCTGTGACAAAGCGGTATGTGGGGGTACTGTTAGTCACTCTGTGGCAGTTCTAGTTTATCATGTGTTCTTGTTTGATTTTCTCATACCTTTTTGTCGTCATCTACGACACCTTTCAGTCCACCCAACCCTATTTGCATTATAAATTAGTTGAATAAAGCCACTACCTGTCTTATGCAACAAGCGACCATATTTGTGTTGTCCATCCATGCTTAATAATACCTATATCCACTTTTTTGTCAGGAAATATTTATGACCAGACCTCTGTGTAATACTTGGTAATGTGTCATGACCTCAGGTTACAAATTCTGAGGAATATTGTGAACATTCTGTTTCTTATTTCTAGATTCTGTTTAGACTCAATAAATGCTGTGGTAAGGATTGTATAACAGACTTGACAACACAAATTGACAAAGCGAAAGATAGGGATATAGATGATGGGTTGACGGATCGTTTGATTAATGCAATAAAACAGTGGTATGACTATGAACACGATTTGATAGGAGATGTTGCAAGACTTGAAACCATAGCAACCACAACATTGGACATAGTAACAACAGTTAAGAAGGAACAGCAAGGAATGGTGACTGAACAACGAGGAATGAAACGACAATTGGATGAACTTCAGCAGAGCAATAAATGTCAGAATGATGATAAAGAAGCAGGTAGGTTTTGTTGCGTCATACATACATTCATACATATGAGCCACAGGTAACTGTACTGTTGAAAAAGAATTTTAAAAAATGAAATTGAAAAAAACTGCTCACGAGGTGAATTATCAAACGATCATACACGGAAAAATACTAGTATTCTGTTAATTTATTTCATGCTTCAAATAGTTTGAATGATGCAAACAATCCACTATATGCCTGGAATGTTTTGCGTGAATTCGTTTTCCCACCATGCGCACGTCGAGTTGCAATCAAATAGTTCTTCTGCAATGGCTTCAATTTCGTCCATTTGTTTTACATTTATGTACATATAATGTTCTGTTATTTGTTAAAGATTAAGAGAGCAAGTGAAAATGCCTATTATTTTATTTTTGGTGGTGGGGAAATTTGTTTAAATTAAAAAAATTAGTCTGTTTGCGTGAAATTATGAACTGTGAAATTATGAACAGTGAAATTATCGGGGAATAATCCACCATTATTCCGCTGTAAACCACTGGTAAGCATGAAATAAAGAAGGCATATGTGCAAGGAAATTGAGAGCCAAATCGAAAGGGTGCAATTTGTTTTTATAGACTAGGGCATTTACGTGAGTTGATCATGTACATAAAGGCTGTGTGGGGGGCAAATACAGCATAATGCATTGCAAACATTTGAAATCATGCTTTACATTTACCTCATAACGATCAAATTCATCGTTTAAACTTTTATTTTTACTCTTGATGGCGCAATTCGAATTACTCTGTAAGGAAGGCCGGTGTGGTTTTTAGAGTGTCCGACTACTAGAGATTTTCCGAATGTATTTTTATAACAAATGAAAATCGTTTTCACAAAATGGAAATCATCCGCAACTTTCGGACAAACATGGTGAAAATAAAAACAATTTGACTAAATAAAATGTGCAGACGATTCGTTTCCCGGCAAATACAGAAGCTCGCATATTTCACCATGGTAAATTTGTTCAAACTGTTGCGTTCTTCAATTCTATCGCATTATTATGTTTATTCAGGACAATAAATACAAAGTATGAAAGTTTTTATCCTCGAAATTTGTATTTTTGGTTTTGTTAGAGTGCACCTTTCGAACCGGCTGGACACAAGGAACTAAACTTTATTGCATAACTTTTTAATGAGTTTATCAATTTCGATGGAATTTTGCATGCGAGTAGTTAAACAATGTTGTGTAAGAATATAATTAGTTATTGAATATATCGAAACCTGATACATGTTTTTTGATACATTGAAAATCCGTGCTTTTAGGGCAAATATACCTTCTATGATGTGGTGCGCCAGGTTTGACCGACCACATGTCTTCCTATTAACGCTCATGTATAATTTACAAACATTGTTCAATTTGTTGACATAAAGTTAGGGACGAAACTTCGGGTACGAAGTGGTTTGGGTGCACTTCCTTTCGTGTAGAAAGCTCCGCAACGGAGGCTGCCGTCGTCGTATTTTAACGATCAATGCACGTATAAATGATGTTATTCCTTGAAGATCAAGTACTCTCATCACGTAATTAGATATTTACCTGCATTTTAGCGATTTTTCGCTTGTCCTTGGCGTCAATTTCAGCAACCGGAAACGGTGCGCATGTAAGTTGTTCTCCGTAGCAACGGTCGGACACCCCTAAATGTTGAAATATCGCAAAACCTGTATACCACGGCCGCTGCTGAAGGTGTTTTGATACAGAGGCCCCTATACTTAATTTTATTGCATTGATTTAGACCGATTGTATGATGTCTTAATGTGTTTTTGTGGTTGATGGTAGATTTTGGAAGGTGTTCTATGGTTGCCAGTACGCAATTTTTTTATGTGTGCAGCTCTCGACCAATCAGATTCGGGATTTGCGCACAAAATTTTGTGGTACGCATTTTGCGTACCACAGAATTTTGTGTACTGCGCACAAAATTTTGTGGTACACATTTTGTGTGCCACAGAATTTTGTGCGCAAGCTGTCTGGTATATAAGGCGAGGCTCCCGTCATTCGGGGTCTCCACACTTTAGAATTTTTTCAAGGCAAAACTCTATTTAATTATTTTTAGACATTTTTATGTAGAATTTCACGTCTGAGTTGATTAATAACTGTATTTTTACGTTTTATTGAGTCTTTAGCGAGTTTTTAGCTTAAATAAGTACTTTGGTGATTTTTGTGAGAATTTATTCTTTTGAGTCTGCTTGATAGACTTTAGGTCAAAAATCACTAAATTATGTTTGAGTAATCAAAGCACTCAAAGTTACACTGAAACCTAGAATTGTTTAATGTATGATTATTCATGTTAGTGAATATTAAATTCAGTCATTCTTGTTAAACCATCTTATCCTTTACTGTCCCGTGGAGACCACCCCCCACCCCCCCATCTGAGCAGGTACACACACACATGTACACACACACATATACACACACATGCATATGAGCTGGGATCTACTGATGAGCTGATGCTGAGTTCCTGTGAGATGATGCTGAGTTCCTGTTAGCTGATGCTGAGTTCCTGTGAGCTGATGCTGAGTTCCTGTTAGCTGATGCTGAGTTCCTGTGAGCTGATGCTGAGTTCCTGTGAGCTGATGCTGAGTTCCTGTTAGCTGATGCTGAGTTCCTGTGAGCTGATGCTGAGTTCCTGTGCAAGTACAAGACATCCTGAGAACTGACAGACAGCTCAAGAAGTACTGGTTGGCCTGGTGTCTATAGATGTGCTGGGATCTGTACATATGCTTACATTTTACACACATATTAGCATTTTCATACAACTAACCAGTATACTTAAACCCTGCTCAGATATAGATAACCGGGTTTTAAAACGCAAAGCGTTTTAAAGTCAGGTGTTCATATAGAGTCACTCTACCAGTGTTATAATAAGTCAGAAAAGCACGCATACTATAGTGTGCGATATTTAGACACGCTACCATTAGGCTATTTCTACACATATAGAGAGTCATGCTACCAGCGAGTCAACTGTTGAGAACCCCTGGCGCATAACATATTTTGGTGGCAGCGGTGGGATCCTATATTATTATAAGGGATCCAGTGATTCGAACCTCACGACTCCAGCAATTTGAGGGTTTGCCATGGCAGAGCGGTCGCCGGCTTCTAATGATGCAGAAGTGTACCTGAGGCACCAGGGACCGGTAGAGGAAGACCAGTTTGCACAAATGTCGCGAGCAAGCAGTGTCCAAAGTCTGATGGTGAATGAGTGTTCAGCTACTATACCTGATACAGCACAGCAACCAGAAAAACCAGCAGGCGTTAGATCACCACAGGGACAGGGTCAAGATAGCATAATTCAGCCAACTGCCTTGAGCGAGATTACGGGGATGATTAGAGATATAGTATTAGAGATGCAAGTCATGAAACAGTCAATTTCCCATAATAATAGTCATGCTAATCCGATACCACAGCGAGCCCCCAGAGGTGTGCGTTTTACAGATGAATGCAATGAAGGAGGTGAAGGGTTTGATCCTTACAGTCCTGATGTAAGCCAGAATTATGCTGACGATACTCATATGTGTCACATGCGACCTGCTGAACCTTGGCTGAGAGTACCCCAATATGATGCTAGTGGTAATTCAATCCAGCCACAGATACCTGTGAGGTATGACACACAGTACAGTAGAGAATATAGAAACACAAACAGACCTAGATTCCAGTATACAGGTCCAAGCAACAGATACAGTAGGCGATCAGACAATATAAAGATCCCTGTCTTCACTGGTAAGCAGGATTGGCCTGTGTGGATTGCAAGATTTGAGGCGATAGCACAGAGGTATGGCTGGGACGATGAAGATAGACTTGATCAGCTATTACCGCGCATAGAAGACCAAGCCGCACAGTTTCTATTTGGGCAGCTACCACCTGCAGTACTAAGAAGCTACCCCGAAGTAGTCAGAGAGATGCATAACAGGTTCAGGGTTATTGAGACATCAAGAGCGTATGCAGCAAAGTTCAGCAGACGAAATCAGAGGTCTGGAGAGACAGCTGAGGAGTATGCAGCCGACCTGAAGATGCTGTATGACAAGGCACACCGATATCCTGACAGAAGAACAAGGGAAGAAGACCTAGTTAGAAAGTTCCTGGATGGGCTGAGGGATGATGAGATCAGATTTGAAGTAGAATTTCATAAAGAACCTGACACCATAGACGACGCAGTCTACCATGTAGTCAACTTTATACAGACTCGGAACAGTAGCAACGCGGGTAGAAAAGACAGGATGATGAGACGGGCTATAGAGTCAGAGGATGAAGAAGAACCAGACTTTGATACAGTGTTGAGGGTACCAGCTATGGGAAATAGACAAGAGAAGTCAGCCAATAGAGATGGTGAGACAGAATCCAAGGAAGCCAAACTATTAGCAGAAGTCATTGAGAGGTTGAGCAAGCTAGAAGAAGCCCAGAGGGAGACGCAACAAAGAAGATCAACACCTCAGAATAGAAGGTCTGTAGAGTGCTACAGCTGCCACAGGACTGGTCACTACGCCCGCGATTGTCCGGATAGAGAGACATCAGGTGGAGGAAGAGGCAGAGGCTTTAGCAGAGAAGGCGATATGAATGAATCAGAAGGGAACCAGAATTTAAACTTCCAGGGACCTACCCCAGTGGCAGGGAGGTGGTCCAACTAGTTGAAGTCAGCCACACAGAGAAGACAGAGGTGAAGAAAGTGAATGGTGAAGATCCTCAGGTTGAGCAGAAGAGCAGTAAGAGGGAAGAACTCAGTGATGGGGTTTATGTTAAGGGACTGGTAGAAGGAGTGGAAGTGCTGTTCACAGCGGATACTGGGGCTGCGAAGACTGTGATGTCCTCCAGGGTGTTTGAGAAGATACCGGAAGGGAAGAAGCCTAGGTTGGAGAAGTCAGGGAGTCTGCGGAGTGCTAATGGTTCGCCAATCCGAGAATTGGGGAGAGCAGATTTCCATATGACTTTGGGCGCCTATGGGACATTACATGAAATAGTGGTTGCTGATATCGAAGATGATGTTCTTTTGGGGTTCGACATACTCATGGGAAGTCAGAGGGGGCCAGCCGATTTGCTGTTGAGCAAGGATATGATAGTCTTGGACGGAGAAGAAATTCCATGTTTCCAGGTGGGGAAAAGGAACAGGTCCAGGAGGGTGGCTGTTACTGATGAGATGTGTATGCCAGTTAGAACAGAGATGGTAAGCAGTAAGGCTGTAGAGAAGGAGCCGTGGAACTATGAAGAGTACCAGGTGGAGCTGACTGGAAGATGTAGTGAAAGAATTGTGAGCATACGGGATGGCGAAGACAATGGTGGAGGATATGACCGGTTGAGTATGGTGAGATGTGTGAAATCTCAGGGCAAAGCAGGCAGTTCTATGAAGACAGTGAGAGGCAAGACGGAGGTGTGCAGAGGGGCGAGACCCAGAGGAAAAGGCGGTACTTGCAGTTCCGTGAAGTCCACAAGAGCGTACAGTGCTACATGTGTACCACCATGGTCCAAAGACAGTGCTTATATTTCTGTCAAATCCATTAGAGTATGCAACAATGCATGCAGGAGACCCAGAGATAAAGGAGGCACACATATGATGATGAAGACCATTGGGGATGAAGAAAACTCCGACGAGCTGCAAAGTGATGAAGAAGACCGAGGCACATGCCGAAGGCTGTTCACAGGAAATATGCCAGCAGCACCGGATGAGAAGACGATGGGGACTCTACATACAACTACAAAGGGCGCGGAACGACTCCCAGTGGACCTTGCGCTCAATAATGCGACCAGCAAGAACCCAGTGACAGAAGACGGATACGACATCATCGTTTCCAGGATCTATGATGAGCCAAACAGTAGACGGACCTATTTGGATGGAACAGTGAACTCTGAGTTAAATTAAAAGTGAACATAGTGAATCTAGTGTAACTGAAATTTGACAGTTGTAAATTGTGTTTAATAAGTGAACATTCTAGTCGAGGAGGACACAGGGAATTTCCTATAAGGCTTTTAGGAAGTGTTATTTTATGTTTTAATGAATTTCTAATTTGTTGTTAATTATAAGCAGTTGGCTTACTGTAAATTCATTTTTATGTCAGTCGGAGCTTTGACATTGTAAAGGGGGGAGTGATGTGGTGCGCCAGGTTTGACCGACCACATGTCTTCCTATTAACGCTCATGTATAATTTACAAACATTGTTCAATTTGTTGACATAAAGTTAGGGACGAAACTTCGGGTACGAAGTGGTTTGGGTGCACTTCCTTTCGTGTAGAAAGCTCCGCAACGGAGGCTGCCGTCGTCGTATTTTAACGATCAATGCACGTATAAATGATGTTATTCCTTGAAGATCAAGTACTCTCATCACGTAATTAGATATTTACCTGCATTTTAGCGATTTTTCGCTTGTCCTTGGCGTCAATTTCAGCAACCGGAAACGGTGCGCATGTAAGTTGTTCTCCGTAGCAACGGTCGGACAAAGCAAGTTTAAAACCCGGAACATTCGGATATCTCGAACAAAATTTACGGAACCCACGGAACTCTAAATAACTTTTTTATTTATGCATATATTGTAATTATTTTAGTTTTATTTTAAAGGTGACCCTTACCCCTTTCTAAATATGTGAATAATATAGTGTTTATATGTGTATATGTTGTTGATATATTGATGCCAAATGTCATCATTTTTACTAAATATTTACACGCCTCGGAACTCAACTTAACCCACGGAACTCTAAACAACTTTTTTATTTTTCTATATATTTAAATAAGTATAGTCGCATATTAAAGCTGACAATAACCACTTTCAGTAAAAATAAATAACTTAGTTATTATATGGTATATATTTGTGAAATTATAGCCGTGAAATATTACCATGTTGCGAGTATAACTTTTTTTCCCATAAATTTGACTGTGCCCACGGAACTCCAAATAAAATCGTTATTAATTTATTAATTTTAATAAATATAGTCTTATTGTAAAGGCAATCCTACACGCTTTCTTAATATGTAAAAATATGTTGATAATTCTGAAAAACACCGCTTCACCATGCCGATGAATTATAAACACTATTCAGTTTTCCGCGCGTCGAGTACACTTCGGGTATCTCGAACTTTTCAACCACGGATCATGTTGAATCCAATTTTATCATATTTTTGTGGGAATATGTATAATAATAAGAGTTTTTTGTGGATGAATAATTGAAGTAAAGATGATACTGTTTATTATGTAGATACATATGTTTGGTCACACAAATTATTAATGACGTATAGATGATGAAATAAACCCAAAATACAGACTGTATCAGCCGTAAGTGTCAACTTAGTGATTCGCAATAGATAAGTATAATATACTAAATGTACATGTATATTTCTAGTATATGTTTAAATATTAAAATTGAAAATATATTGAATATGATTCATGTTTATTTAATAATATTAACCAAAATGTATTGCGCGTGCCCATAGTAACTTTGTAGGTCATGTTAATTATAAGTGTGTTGTGCGATTTTCGTTTGATCATATGTAATCATGATGATTAAAATCATTATACTATACATTAAAGTTTACAGTTTGGAGTTTGTTTCCTTTGTATCCATGGAATTGTTTTTTCCTTAATGCATGTCAATTAGTGAATTATCTTTAATTTCAGTTAATAATGTTATTGTATCTGATTGTTGGACGTCTTTACAGGTTAAAACTGTGAAGCAATTAGTATAGTTCAAACACATTCCACTACAATTCTTATTACATATAATTGAATAAAGAGCTGTTTGCGTACGAATGTATTATAAACTTTCGATCCCCTTTGTTTGTATCTCCATATAAGATTTCGTTAATTCTAATAGAGACAGAACCTTATTATAATTACAATATCAATGATTGATTGTTGGATTACAATAATTGTCTATTGTGTGTTGATATAAGAAGTGTATAAACATTATCTATTGGAGTTTTATTTAATCTTGATATTATTTTTCTGAATAATTAGTGAGTTTGAGATTTATTGTGACCATGGCTCTAGTTGTTGGACATAGTCAGACTAAATACTTAAGTGAATTGTTGTGTGGTCAGGATTATTCCGTTTTTGCTTATCCTGGCGGAAGAAACCTTCAATTTCTGGATAAATCAGAAGTATTCGACGTTGCGCCGTTCTTTTCGGTAAGTTGTATAACTTTATATAGATGCCTCCGGTACAAGTCGTAATATGGCAAAGCAGCTGATAAAAACTCTTAATATTACAATAAAGTACATAATTTGCTGTCAGCGTTTTTTACTATGAAAAATAGCACAAGTTTCCTGGAGACTGGCCCATTTGTGTTTACATTATATATGAATGAATGTATATGTTCTGAATGAAAGTTATTTCTAAAGACACGTGGTATTTCATTGAAATTAAAATTGTTATCAATTCATTGTCTTCCTTTCTGTACATGATTAATCACCTACGGGTTTGACACCTTTTAATCCCATTAACTTGTATAATTGGTTGTTGAATACCTACCGTTGACAGTGTCAATTAGTATCTAGATCGGTCGAATGTATAGAGTATGGTAGATATGATAATTTGCTGTCAGCGTTTTTTACTATGAAAAAATAGCACAAGTTTCCTGGAGACTGGCCCATTTGTGATTACATTATATATGAATGAATGTAATGTTCATAAACACTGTTATAAACTCTTATCATAAGAAGACCTATGCATATTGTTTCATTCGGTAATGCATCTTTCAATTTCAATAAAACTTTTACTCTAGCATAAAAATGTTGTAGTACATGTATATTGAGCTGCACTACCAAGACAGATAATAGTATACATAGTACCTATGCAATAATAAACATTGGGCTTATCAGGAACTTGATCCAACATTTATTGCCTTCATGCTGTGAAACTAGCCACAATTGTGTTGCATGCCTGTTATCTTGTACCATCTCATATTATGTGTCTGATTGTGTATTCAAAATGTTATATCATATGTGGTGATTAGTATTCTAATATTTGTACATACTTGTTATAAGCATTGTATTATGCAAAATAAATTTGGGCGGGGTGTTTTCTATTTATATTCTATAATTACATGTAAATATAATTATGTCAATTTCCATACCAACTAAGCAACATTTTGGAATTCAAAATTCATTTTCCTGATGATGACATGTATTATGGAAGAAACGTCTTTAAAACCCATGACTTATAGCCTTATCAAGTTTGTTTGGTGGTTACAGAGAATCGCTCTGTAATATGCGCCGTTAATGCACGTGCCTTCATTGCAATGCAGTTGTAATGTTTATTGCGCCGATAAAATATGTTACGTTGGGACATCTTATTTTAGCACCCGCGCGTCAATTAAAGCATAATAAATACGGATAGTGTGATTAATCACTTTAGCCATCAGCGATAAACCTACTAAAATGTAATTTTGGTCGTTAAAAAGGTGTTAATATAATTGTATTAAGATTTAACATAACATATCGGCAACTATAATCGGCATAATACATAATATACATACATAGTTAGTTAGAATTATTAATTGTTAAATGCTTATCCTTTGCGTTAATATTTGTCTATTTGACCTGATCGAGTTATTCTAGTCTACTTTCGCTTATCACATTCAGTAATATACAATAACACTATGTATATATATACGACAAGGTAGTCATTGAAAAAGCCTAAGAGCTTGTATGTAATATATTTTATGTGCTATTCTAATAAATTTTCCAAAACTCAAAAAAAAAATTTATTAATACTTGTATACCATGTTTTTTTAAATGTCCGATATTCGTTGTTAAATGCATCCATAATTTATGTCAATTATATATTGAATATTCCAAATATCAAGCATACCTATATTAATTTACTAAGTAGTGTTTTAATCTCGAAAGCCCAGTTCATTTCGTTGTAAGTGTAGCCATTTTCTGCGTCATCTGCTAAGACTTCGTCGTATATTTATTTTAATTAGAAGTAGTAACATTTAATACATAATTTACTAACTTATTAGACTTACTTATTTCCTTACATTTTTTAGAAACTATACCATACCATGATGAAAGTAAATTGTCGTCCTAGCGCATACCATCAGCGATAATCCCATTAAATTGTATATTCGGTCGTTTAAAAAGGTGTTAATATAATTGTAGTAAGATGTAGGTGCGACATTAAAGGTGATATATTGATTACTTAATAAACTTACAATTAGTTTGTAACTGGTATGAAATCCATCTAATAATTCCATAGTTATTGGAAGCTAAATTAATTAATTCTAATTAATGATCTCGTCTGTTTGTGTTTCAGGCGATTGTGTTGATGACGGGTGCAAATGACGTTGGATATAAATCTTCATGTATGATTGTTGAAGATATTCTGACAGTTTGCGAGGCAATCCACGGCCGAGCACCAAGGTATGTTATGTTCATATGTGCACGCATTTATTGCAGTGAAATTAATTTTTTCAAAGCTTGGCAAATTTGACCATATCTAAAACTTCTGATTTTCTGTCCTAGTATTTAAGTATAGTATGAGTCTGTAACAAAACCAAACCAGTCTATAACAAAACCAAACCAGTCTGTAACAAAACCAAACCAGTCTATAACAAAACCAAACCAGTCTGTAGCAAAACCAAACCAGTCTGTAACAAAACAAAGCAAGTCAAAAACACAGCAACCTACAGAATTAGACATAACAGTGGCCTGGATAGAAAATCCGAAAGAAATCCCCGCGTTACGACCGGGAGAACTAACCGGTGGCGGATTTACCACACCTGTTTTAATGGTAAAAAAATCACCATTTTCAAGTGTAGAGGCAATTTCTATATTAAATCAATGTGCTGAAGGACATCATAACGATAGCATTTGTTCGCGAGTTCCCGTGTCTGGGGAAGGTGGTGATGTGTATGTGATTGACACAGATAAACTGTTGAATAAAAAAGATGTTGTTGTTGATAAGTATAATTGGTTTAATGACGGCCGACGCAAGTTACCAAAAAAAGACCCTTTATTTTATAAATCGTTCTACAAAATAAGACTGCCCGACAAAGTGCATTCCTCCAAATTTCAGAAACAGGTATACGAGTTGGTTGATAATGATAGATTTGTATTAATACATTATATTGGGAATTCAGGTGTTAAAGAAGATATTCCCCACGGTAATTCCAAAAACAAAAATGTTAATTATAGAAGAACCCGCCCCTCTGTATTTGACGAAATAAGATCCCGTTGTAACGAAGTTACTACCTCCGCCAATTTAATAGAGAAGGAGTCAATAAGTCATGCCATAGAAGGGGAAGAAATCGGTATCGCTACAGCCCGTGATGTTACCCAAGTCAAAAATCATCTTTATACCGCGCGCAAAAAAGAGCGTTTAAGCAATGATGACATTTATAACCTTTGTGAAATTTCATACGAGTTAGAAAACTTTAATAAACAAATTGACCTTTATCCATCTTTTGTTTGCGTGTCTGCTATGGACGAAATTTTAAATGAATTTAATGACATTTTAACTTTCGAGTCCGATTCACCAATTAGAATATATTACGACACTACTTATAAACTTGGAGGTGTTTTTGTCAGCGTTTTAACTTATCAACACATTCTATTTGAAGGTTCCCGAATTATTCCGTTAGCATTTATGATGCATGATAAACGTGACGCAAAATTTCACGAGCGTTTTTTCAGTGTGATAAAGACACATGCGCCAAATCTATCAAAAACCAAATGGCCGATTATTTGCGACAGAGAACCCGGATTAAAATTAGCAATCAATACAGTTTTCCCTAATATACCGGTGATCCATTGCTGGAATCATTTAAAACGCGATGTAAAGTTTTGGCTACGAAAACTTAAAGCTACAAAAGACGACATATCTGTATATGGAACGCACGTCGATTTATTGTTACGCTGTACGTCAGAATTGGAGTGTTTAAACAAAATAGAAGAACTTGAAATACTTTGGTCTCAAGAATTTAGAACTTATTTTCATCGGCATATTAAATCATCTATTCTTGAGCATTCAGGTCGGTGGCTTTTAGAAAGACTTAGAATATTCAATCCGTATTCCGGTATAACTTCAAATCCAGCAGAATCAATGAACAATATGATTAAATCGGTACAGAAAAGAAAAGAACTCCCGGTAGATATGATTGCTATTTCTTTGTTTTTCTTACAGAAGTATGTACACACATTGATTCAATGCGGTAGAGCGGGGTTTGGTAATTATAAATTAAAACCGGAATGCTCTTATGCCAAAATAGATCCATCAGAAATACAAGTTTCCCAATTAAGCGGTACACCAGAAGACATTCTGCGTAAGGCAAAAGAGCAAATAGACAGATTGAACGCAGACAAATGTAGCAACCATGAATCCCAGACAAATAACTTACCTGATACTGAATCCAGCAATGACGTACCGCGTAACGATATTAATGATTCAATCAATGGTAACATCCCGTCTACAAAACACGACATAAATTTAGCTAAAAATAATGTAAAAGATTTGCTTGTCAATCAAAACGCCACAACCATTGATGATAAAGAAAGCATTAAAAGCAATGGTGGAGAAAATAACTTACAATCGCTTCTCGCGCATACCTTGGTTAGTAATGATCAAATTAAACTTGTCCCTTCAATGAATGCTTTTCTGGTTGAAGGCATAAAGGGATCCAAACGTGTAGTTACGTTAAATCCCAAAGAAACATGTAGCTGTCCAGCTACTGGACAATGTTATCATTTATTAGCCGTAAAAATTGCTCTTAATATGGATACTGTTTCAACAAATAATAATAAGAAAAACTTATCGGTTTTGTGCAGAAATAGTAAACCACGAGCAGCAAAGAAAACAGGACAAAAAAGACCCAAAAAAACTGACTTCGAAATACAACCGGCACCAGATTCAATTGTTAAAACGTCGACACCAATTCGCGATACAAACATTCGTACGCCTAGTATTAGTAATGTAAGTGAAATTAAGAACACTGTCAATTTTAACGATAAATTAACTACACCGGACACAGAAAATCGCAAAATTCGTGTAAAGAAAAACAAACATTCCGGTGAAAAACAGTCTAGTCGAAAACGACTTAAATTTGCTTTAGATACATGCGATTCGAGCATTTCAAATAATTTAAGCACCATCCCTGAAGAAATTTTAGATCCATGCAAAGAAGTCAGTTTTCAAAATAACTTAAGTTGTATAGCTGAAGAAATTTTAATTGAGGAACATGAAATAAGCGATAACAGAAAGTTCAACGTGTCTTCGAAGTGGCTAGAATTGTATAACTTGAGCGAAAGTGACAAAATACTAATACAAAATGAAACAGGGTGGTTAAATGATAAAATTATAAATGCTGCCCAAAACATCATAGCCAAAAGCCATCGTCAAGTAGGTGGTTTACAAGATACTCTAAATATATCGCATTTTAATGAAAAGACGGGTTACTGGTCGGTAAATTCGATGTTTAAGCGTCACGATGCACCATGCATCCAAATTCATCACAATGGAACTAATCACTGGTTAGTTTCGTTTCAACGCGATAACGACGGTCCAGTTTTTTTAGTAGACAGTTTGAAGTCAAAAAGATCGGTAAACGCTTGCATTTCCATTCAGTTAGCTCAAATGTACAATTCCAGTTCAAGCAATATATTGGTTGCTATTCCTGAAGTTCAACGACAATCGAACGGATCCGATTGTGGTATATTTGCAATCGCCAATGTTATTGAACTTGTGTTTCAAAATTTCTCAGTGGACTTGACCAAAATAAGATATGATATTCCGAGCATGAGAACTCATTTAATCAACTGTTTACAAAGTGGGAAACTCGTTCCGTTCCCTAAAATCAATAAAATGCCGAACATGCCATGTAGTGATAATCGCGAATGTGTTATTAAACTCCTTTGTTCATGCAGAATGCCCGAAATTATTGATGATATGATCAAATGCGACAATCGTTACTGCAAAATCAAATGGTATCACAAAAATTGTGTAAAAATAAATAATACAGAAAGTAAATGGCTTTGTCAGAGTTGTGTCTGGTAAATTACCAAGATGTTTCTGTTGATGAACTGTAGTCACGGAGCGATTCACCCCCGTGATGATCTGCAGTTAGTATCGATTATATGTGACAAAACACCTCCACTTAGCGTAGCATTCCGTTATATTTGTCAAACATAAATCCCTTTACTCCCTTAATAATTGCTCTCAATTTTAAATGCTCTATACATTACCATATATAATTTCTATCAAATTAGAAACACCAATTCGTAAATCTGTTTCTGTTAGGGTTACCCACTATATCTCGCTTGTATATCATGATTTCATAATATTTTCGTGTACTGTGTCTGATATGGTTTATTGTGAATACTTTTACTTAAGTTTAGTATTTGTAGTGTCATGTATTTATAATTGTCCAGTCATTCACATACAATTATGTTCTTGTATTAAATACAAGGTAAAACAGATGTATAACTTCTACAATTGAAATTGATATTTTTTCTGCCATATTATTATGTTATTGTTATATGGATGAAAGTTTTTAATGTATTTGTAATAATTATTTAAAAAAATGAGTTAAAAAGTAACTCTGAAATCGAAATAAAAAAATGAAATGTTGAATTGAAAATTATGAACTTTCATCCATGTTGTTACGCTTTTCTGTTTTACTTATACTGTTTCAATTCATGATTGCTGAATATATATTGCTGATGTAGACCTCAATGAAATAAACGTTTATGTATGAAAACTATAGTGTTTTCGTTTTTATTAATTATATAATGATATACGCCTCAGTGTTAACAGAGTGAAACACGGCAAGAATAGAGCTCACGGAACTCTCAATAACTTTCTTAATTTTTAATTTATTTTTATCAACGTAAGCTTATAGTAAAGACAAACATTTCCTACGCTCACAAATACATATTTTAGATACCAAACAAACAAAAAATGGTTAAAACTTTATCCATGAGCTACTACTACATTTATCAGTATAATTTCCATTAAAAAGTTCGAGATACCCGAAGTTTACTCGACGCGCGGAAAACTGAATAGTGTTTATAATTCATCGGCATGGTGAAGCGGTGTTTTTCAGAATTATCAACATATTTTTACATATTAAGAAAGCGTGTAGGATTGCCTTTACAATAAGAATATATTTATTAAAATTAATAAATTAATAATGATTTTATTTGGAGTTCCGTGGGCACAGTCAAATTGATGGGGAAAAAAATTATACTCGCAACATGGTAATATTTCACGGCTATAATTTCACAATTATATACCATATAATAACTATTTTATTTATTTTTACTGAAAGTGGTTATTGTCAGCTTTAATATGCGACTATACTTATTCAAATATATAGAAAAATAAAAAAGTTATTTAGAGTTCCGTGGGTTAAGTTGAGTTCCGAGGCGTGTAAATATTTAGTAAAAATGATGACATTTGGCATCAATATATCAACAACATATACACATATAAACACTATATTATTCACATATTTAGAAAGGGGTAAGGGTCACCTTTAAAATAAAACTAAAATAATTACAATATATGCATAAATAAAAAAGTTATTTAGAGTTCCGTGGGTTCCGTAAATTTTGTTCGAGATATCCGAATGTTCCGGGTTTTACACCTGGTCGGTCGGACACCCCTAAATGTTGAAATATCGCAAAACCTGTATACCACGGCCGCTGCTGAAGGTGTTTTGATACAGAGGCCCCTATACTTAATTTTATTGCATTGATTTAGACCGATTGTATGATGTCTTAATGTGTTTTTGTGGTTGATGGTAGATTTTGGAAGGTGTTCTATGGTTGCCAGTACGCAATTTTTTTATGTGTGCAGCTCTCGACCAATCAGATTCGGGATTTGCGCACAAAATTTTGTGGTACGCATTTTGCGTACCACAGAATTTTGTGTACTGCGCACAAAATTTTGTGGTACACATTTTGTGTGCCACAGAATTTTGTGCGCAAGCTGTCTGGTATATAAGGCGAGGCTCCCGTCATTCGGGGTCTCCACACTTTAGAATTTTTTCAAGGCAAAACTCTATTTAATTATTTTTAGACATTTTTATGTAGAATTTCACGTCTGAGTTGATTAATAACTGTATTTTTACGTTTTATTGAGTCTTTAGCGAGTTTTTAGCTTAAATAAGTACTTTGGTGATTTTTGTGAGAATTTATTCTTTTGAGTCTGCTTGATAGACTTTAGGTCAAAAATCACTAAATTATGTTTGAGTAATCAAAGCACTCAAAGTTACACTGAAACCTAGAATTGTTTAATGTATGATTATTCATGTTAGTGAATATTAAATTCAGTCATTCTTGTTAAACCATCTTATCCTTTACTGTCCCGTGGAGACCACCCCCCACCCCCCCATCTGAGCAGGTACACACACACATGTACACACACACATATACACACACATGCATATGAGCTGGGATCTACTGATGAGCTGATGCTGAGTTCCTGTGAGATGATGCTGAGTTCCTGTTAGCTGATGCTGAGTTCCTGTGAGCTGATGCTGAGTTCCTGTTAGCTGATGCTGAGTTCCTGTGAGCTGATGCTGAGTTCCTGTGAGCTGATGCTGAGTTCCTGTTAGCTGATGCTGAGTTCCTGTGAGCTGATGCTGAGTTCCTGTGCAAGTACAAGACATCCTGAGAACTGACAGACAGCTCAAGAAGTACTGGTTGGCCTGGTGTCTATAGATGTGCTGGGATCTGTACATATGCTTACATTTTACACACATATTAGCATTTTCATACAACTAACCAGTATACTTAAACCCTGCTCAGATATAGATAACCGGGTTTTAAAACGCAAAGCGTTTTAAAGTCAGGTGTTCATATAGAGTCACTCTACCAGTGTTATAATAAGTCAGAAAAGCACGCATACTATAGTGTGCGATATTTAGACACGCTACCATTAGGCTATTTCTACACATATAGAGAGTCATGCTACCAGCGAGTCAACTGTTGAGAACCCCTGGCGCATAACAATATAATACCTAAATTTCGAGAATTTTTTTTTCAATTTAATTTTTTTTATTACTTCTTTTTCAACGATACTATTACCTGTGATATGAGCCGGTCTCTTGGAAAATCTGCTATTTTGAATACAAAAAGTTTGAGTTCTTTCACAGTTGTCAAAAATAATGCAATTGAAGCAAAATGCAAGATAAATTGTGTTAATATCTTGTGTTCTGAGGAAGTAACGGTAGTTTCGTATTTTCTATTATTCAGAGGTTTTTGTCGGACTTCGCGAACGTCATTCAAGCGCAATTGTAACTGTTACTGTTACGGGTATTTCATAATTACATCATTTGATCAATTATTGTCATTAACAGTTGAAAACAGCATCAAGTTTTAGAATTAATTTTTAGTTTTTAAATTTTGTATCGAAGTCGAAAGTGTATGCATTAAGATATATACTAATACTATTTTATACAAATAACTTATTGTTTTTCTCAATCAGAGTACATTTCCACAATTGGTCCCCATAGAAATGAAGTATGTGATTTCGACGTAACTCTTAAGTAAATTTTAAAGCTAAGATATTGCACTATATGACTAAATTGTTTAAAATAGAATCAATTGATATGTATTTTTTTTATTTTAGAGCCTTTTCAAACCCTCGTTTCATATAGTATTTTCTTAATGTCAAAATAGCAAGTTTTCCTGGAGAACGGCTCTTATAATTATGTCGTCATGTGACAACTAAGTGAGTTGTTTATTTGAATAAATGCAACTGAAATTGGTCAATGAAGGGATACATTAAGTAATCATGACAACATTTCATTCATTTCTCATTTTAGTAATAATGACAACATTTCATTCATTTCTCCTTTTAGTAATAATGACAACATTTCATTCATTCCTCCTTTTAGTAATAATGACAACATTTCACTCATTTCTTCTTTTAGTAACAATGCCAACATTTCATTCATTTCTTCTTTGTATTAAATGTATTATTTTTTCAATTTAAACAAACATCTTTCAAACGGTCAAATGTCATTACCAAGAAGGGGGGGGATGAGTTTGAATAAAAATTGTAATTACGATATTTTCATAGCTATACAAAATAATTGCTAC
Organism: Spisula subtruncata; assembly: GCA_963678985.1. Classification (NCBI taxonomy): domain Eukaryota; kingdom Metazoa; phylum Mollusca; class Bivalvia; order Venerida; family Mactridae; genus Spisula; species Spisula subtruncata. Next base: position 61,566,111 of record OY787662.1, on the reverse strand, counting down.
ATATCACTCATAAAGTAAGCAGTTGATATACCGTGTCAGAAAATGAATATATCACATGAATTTCCTTGTATCCGGTTAGATAAACCAGTACATGTAAGCTTATACATAACACGTGTAGTATAATGTTTAAATGACGTCACTTTATTCCGAAAATAACGTTATTTTTTGCGTCGTTTATATAGTATTTTTTCCAGTTGAAAGGTGCATTTTTCATTTAACTAGAGTCCTATGATATAAAGAATCCAATACTCCTTGTCAATTGATATAATCTTATATAACTCGTAAAGGAAACATTATTAAGCTCGCCAATGGCTCGCTTAAAGTTACATTATTGTTACCACAACTTTATTCCGATCATCCATTACATACAATCAATTATGGAACCATTAGGCTGTTTCTTAACAAATAACCAATACTCGACGGTAGAATGTTAACTATATCTGTCGAAATAGTAAATTAAATATTGTATTTAGCAAACTTGTATGGTGAAAAATTCTCATTTTGCAAGAGTTGCTCCCCTTAGACTTTAAGTCATGCATTTATTGTTTACAAATTGTCATTTTGTCAACAAACCATATGGATGATATTTTCTTCCATCTTATGGTGTTTTCCACATTTGAAAATCAACCGAAGTGCTTAAATTGCATCATTCTGCAGAGACATTACCAAGTTAAAGCTTATTAAAATAGCAGTTACTGTGACTTTAATAAAATTTCCCAAACTCGTTTAATAAAAACTAATATCAATTGACAACTCATGACAACTCATGATAACTCATTATTGATTTTCTATAACTCTTACAATTGTCCGACTCCTCATGGTGAGCTTTTGTGATCACTCTGTGTCCCTCGTCCGTCCGTCGTATAATACAATGTGTAACATGTGTTAGCGTAAGCTTAACAAGATATTTATATACTTTCAGATGTACAGAAAAAGTTGATAGCCATCTATCAACGTGATTGTTGTTTGTTACAAGTTTCTCCATTCATTGAAGATGACAATGAAGAACTCATATGTATGTATCAGAAACCAACACTGCATCATACAGTTAATGATAAAGACCTAAACAAGGACAAAACTGAGACAATTTCATCTTATAAAGAAATATTCTGTAAGAACGATGAAACATTTAAGCGTGTGTATATCACTGGTGATGCTGGTGTAGGTAAAACATCATTGTGTAGGCGTATGTGTTTGTTATGGAGTATGTCAAAGTTGGGTAACTATACCGGAAATGATGAAGATACAAAGAAAGATATAAAGTATTTGGAGAAATTTGACTTTTTATTTCATGTGTCTTTAGGTGCTACTGATAGGCGAGATATGATTATGATGATTGTTGACCAGTTGTTTTACACGGAATGTGAGGAGGACAAGACATCTATGTATCAATTGATTAAACGTATTCTTAATCAGCAAATTTCTCTAATCGTGTTAGATGGCTTTGATGAATGGACTCCAAAAACGAGCAGTAGGTATGACGCTAAGACGCCTAAAGGAATAGAATCGGAGAAATGTGTATTTCTTACAATGTGTCGGCCGTACAAACTAGAAAATGTGAGACTTTCTGGAAAGGACATTGATCATCAAGTGGAGATGACAGGAATTCACGGAATCTCTGCTGAGAAGTATGTTGAGAAAGTGGTGGAATATATGAACAAGAAAAACAATGATAACAAAAATCCTGAACAATTCTTACAAGAAATTGAGCAATGTGAACTTTATGACCATTTATGTATTCCAATGGTATCTTCTCATCTCATTGTAGTTTGGTGGTTTAACCAAAAACTGTCTCATTTTTCAAAATCATTGTTGTATGGTAAAATCCTAGAAATGTTGTTTAAAAGAACAGAGAGAAAAATGGAACTTCCTTCATCAACAGTATGTGAGCATAAACTTCCTGACTGTTTTTCACGTCTTGATTATATACATAAACATGTTTCCCTATTACAGAAAGTATGTTTACTTGCATTCAACTCACTATTTAAACAAGATGTTAATGCATCAACCCTGGTATTTACCAAGAGACAGCTAATGTCATCACCATATTTGTTTACTGAGAATGAAATGGAGTTTGTCTTTAAAGTAGGAATTCTATCAAAGAATAAGGTTATAGGTAGTTTTGAAGACCCCAAACAAAAACTTTCCTTTGTACACAAAAGTTACATAGAATTCTTTGGTGCATTGTATGTTTCATCATTTGACTCTAGCAACAAACTAGAAAGCATTGTTACGGAATGGAAATCTTTAGATGATGTATTGCAATACGGAAACTTTTTCCAGTTTCTTGCCGGGTTATCGTCTCAAAAATTAAGTGTTTTACTTGAAAATATGTATACATTATTACCACATCATTTAAATTTATGGAGGAAATATTCAATCTTCAATTATTATGAATCTACATATTTATACATGAATCAACTTAATTTGCTACAAACTACAATAGTCAGGTGTTTTGTTGAATGCAGCAGATCTAATGATCAAAATTTTCATTTCAAACTTGAAGATTTTATTTTTGATGGAAACTCTGATGATGATATTTTGAGAAGAATTTTACTGTTAAATAGAACATGTGTTAAATCTGTACATTCTGTTCAAGGTAAATATTATGATGAATTTGATGGGATAAATAATCTGCAGTGTTTACATGTTGAGAATGTGTTGTCTGAGGATGTTGTAAAGTTCATCAAGTGCATGTTAAATAATCAATCCACTCTACATACTGTTGGTATTGAAGGTAGATACACAGTGTTACCAGTAGAACTTCTTGTGAGAAGTCTCCATCAACTTACTTCATTATCTCTGTGTCGTGTTACAGTACAACATGAACAATTACATGATCTGGTGACATTTCTCTCTGATAATGTTCACTTTGATCATATAAAATTGTCTGATGTGCATTGTGATCAACACCGGGATGATGATAGTAACTGTACATTGTCTCTGAACCTTAAACATCATTCTAAACTCTGTTCATTATGTCTAGACGATGTTAATATATCATGTACATATGTCAACAAGTCCAGTTTAAAGTCTGTCAAATTGTATCCATTATCTGAGAGAATTGTTCATGATTATATTAATGTATTTAAATGTTTGAAGTATTCACAACTTGAACATCTTGATATCTATGGAGGGTTAATAAGTTGCATGTTAGATGATGAAACATTTAGATCATTGACGACTGTTGTAAAATATCTGCCTTGTTTAAAGGTGCTAACACTGTACAATATGAAGTTTCCTTCTGATAGTTTATTACAACTACATTGTGATATGATACCAGTGAAGATAGAGCTGTATGGTGTCACAATGAGTCGTCAATGTTTTCAATGTTTCATTGAAAGTTGTGTCAACAAGAAATCTGTGATAAAGGTTGAGTTAGATTCGTGTACTATCACATCAGTTGATGGAGACACCCACAGGGAACTGTCAGAGGAGGACTCTGTGGATGATATGTATAATTATCTTACATTGTTGGTTGTGGATGATATGTATAATTATCTTACATCAATACCAACAGTCAATATAACATATAAAGATGATGACAGTTTACACTTTGAAACAACAAGTTGTCAGTAAATGTTTACTTATGTTTCCATAAACATTTCAAGTAAAACTATGAATTTATCACCAAACTATGATTAACAAGTCAGTAAAATCAGCAAATGTTTGCGAACAAAAATGCTTGTAACTTTTTTGTTCCTGAAGTGAAACATGTCATGTTGGTATTCATTTTCTTAATTAGACAATTTCCTACACAATGAGTTCATTTTTAATGTAAAATTCTGAAAAAAGTGTTTTTTTACCTTTTTTGGGATGTTGGTACATGATATAGATTTCTATTCAGAAAATGTGACTTTTTATTGTTAAGCTAAATAAATAATTTTTACTGCAGATATAATTTATATTTTTGTAATAGATCTACAATAATAATCAACTTATAATAAAACAATCATTGATGAATACAAATAAACATTTTCACCCTAAAAAATGAAAACTTAACTTTTTTAGATGTTTGCATCAGTATTTAAATCAATTTGCGATCAATGATCTCATCAAGAAAATGATTATCTACTTGGCATGTTTCCGTTCATGTATAAATAAGTTGCTCATATTTGATTGAACTTGTATATGGTTGACCTCAACATTTACAGAGTTTGTTGATAGAATCACAGGAGTTTCTGACAGAGTGAGATTATATCACTGGTCATTGATAAGCTGTGAATGATACTCAATTTATTTTATTGATAATATTCAATATTTCCAATCTTGGACCCATTACTCACTGTGTTTCTGACAGAGGGAAATCATATATCACTGACCGTTGATAATCATTATAGCATAAAAACAGTGATTTTGCTCATACTTAAACGGGGAAAAAAGGTACGTTATTGTAAAGGTTCTCGCGCGCACGCGCTGTTGGTGTTCAGTTTTAAGTAATTCACATTCATATTGTAACTACTAATCAGTTTTTTATAATAGTAAAATAATAAACGTAAACAAACCCCAATGTCACTGTTTTCCTGGTATTTGCGGATACCTGAAGTCGACGTTCATAACAAAAACTTGTATGTGACGCAACGTTTGCTTAGCGACGTCGCGTTCGTTTTCCCGACGTCGCCCAAAATTTCCCGCCAAAGTGTCATAATTTTAAAAAACACACTTATAAAGTGTTGTTCTTTATGCTATAATAGTGTTTACGCAAGCTTTTTCGTGCTTTTACATCTGCAGAGTCCCTCGGGAGTGTTAGTGCCCTCGCCCTGACGGGCTTGAACACCAACCGTCCCTCGGGACTCTGCAGATGTAATAGCACAAAAAAACATGCGTTAACCCTACAGTGAATATATTTTATTGATAATATTCAATATTACAATAGTTAGCTTGACTTTGGCTCAAATCCTGGACACATAACTTACTGTGAGATTGGGCTATTCTGCCACCCACACAATTCTCCCCTATTAGTAATAAAATTATATAAATCAGTACAAAGGCATAAAGTAAAAACAATTTTTGTTGTTGATATTTCTTGGTGAACTTTACACATTGGAAGACACAAACTGTTCTCAGATATATTTCCTGTATTTATTGAAAGTTTTTAGTTTACTGTTTTTTATCAATAAGAGTAGTTTATATTTTACAGTTTAATTAATACATTAATACCAATAAATCAAGTCATGTTTGTTTTTTTACAAGACAATGTGAACATTATTGACTGTAGCTATGTGTTCTTATATAGTCTTATTGACATGACATTGTTTAGGTTATTAAAGTGCACACAGGATAACAAGAAAGGCGGGCAAATTTAAAACAGTCCACATAGGTGGAAAACCAAAGATTAATTATCAGTGTTATTTTAATATATAAATGACCGTATGTGTTTATTTCAGTTACCACTTAGTAGACAATCCGGTCAATGTTTGTTAATATCACATTATCCTGGGCGCACTGTACTATAATGCTCACAGGAGAACATGAAAGGCAGGAAACTTTGAATAGGCCACAAGGCTGGTAAATTTGTCAGTGTTATTCTGGTATGATAATTGACCATATGTGTTTATTTAAGTAACCACTTTTGCAACAGTAGACAAGCCAGTGGCAAGATTATGTGAACATTTAGTTATACATGTAAGATAATCACATTGTTGTAATCTAGTTATACAAACTTATATATGTGGATTATATTACACGTTTAAGAATGAATTCTATTTGACCAAACATGAAATAAAATATAATATGAAACTTAAAGATTGTTTTTCATTTTCTGTTCTTACTTTGAGTCGAACAAAGGGAAAGATCGGATTGTAAAATTGAATTAATCTATTTTTACACTAATAACACACATCAGAAATAACACATTAGGACCGGAGAAAACCGTCCCTGCATTCAAAACTTAATGTGTGCATAATATATTACCCGATGTACAGAATTACCCAACATGAATGTACTTCAACCTTGCCTTATTTAGAACATGTATGGATAATTTGAGTTCATATAACTAACATTTTGTGGATTAGGCCCTAAGATCACAAAGGATCAAATGATGAGGATCAAATTTGGTCCTGAAAACAATTTCCAGGATCAGGTCATTGTCTCCATACCATATCAGGAATATTACGTTACCAGGCAGGTCAGGATCAGGTCATTGTCTCCGTACCATATCAGGTCAATAATGTACCAGGCAGTACGGGATGAGGTCATTGTCTCCTTACCATATCATTTCTATATTGTTAACAGGCAGGTCGGGATCAGGTCATTGTCTCCGTAACCTATCAGGAATATTATGTTACCAGGGAGGTCGGGATCAGGTAATTGTCTCTGTAGCAGGAATATAATGATACTTGGCAGGTCGGGATCATGTTATTCTCTCCATAACATATGAGGAATTATATCCTACCAGGCAGTTCGGGATCAAGTTATTGTCTCCGTACCATACCAGAAATATAAGTTTACCAAACAGGGCGTAATCAGGTTATTGTCTTCGTACCATATCAGGAATATAATGATACTTGGCAGGTTGGGATCAGGTTATTGTCTCCGTACCATATGTCTATAATGTTACAAGGCAGGTCGGGATCCGGACATTGTCTCCATACAATATCAGGTCTATAATGTACCAGGCAGGTTGGAATCAAGTTATTGTCTCCGTAGCATATCAGGAATATAATGTTTCCATAAAATATCAGGTCTATGATGTACTAGGCAGTGCAGGATCAAGTCATTGTCTCGATACAATATCAGCAATATGTTACCAGACAGTACAGGATCAGGTCATTGTATTTGTACCATATCAGGTCTATTATACACCAGACATTGTGGGATCCGGTCATTGTCTCCATACAATATCAGGTCTATTATGTACCAGGCAGTGCAGGATCCGGTCATTGTCTCGATACAATATCAGCAATATGTTACCGTACAGGATCAGGTCGTTGTCTTTGTACCATATCTAGTCTATAATGCATCAGGCATTGTTGGATCAGGTTATTGTCTCCATACAATATCAGGAATATGCTACCAGGCAGTGCAGGATCAGGTCATTGTCTCCGTACCATTTCAGGTCAATAAGGTACCAATCATTGCGGGATCAGGTTATTGTCTTCGTACCATATCATGGATATGCTACCCGGCAGTGCAGGATAAGGTCATTGTCTGCATACAATATCAGTTCCATAATGTACCAGGCAGTGTGGAATCTGGTCATTGTCACCGTAACATATCAGGAATATTATGCTACCTGGCAGGTCGGAATCAGGTTATTGTCTCCGTACAATATCAGCTCAATAATGTTACCTTGCAGATTGGGATCAGGTTATTGTCTCCGTACCATATCAGGAATATGTTACCACGCAGTGCAGGATCAGGTCATTGTCTCCACTACATATCATGCATAGTATGATACCAGGAAGTTTGGGATCAGGTTATTGTGTTCGTACCGTATCAGGTCAATAATGTTACCTTGCCGGTCAGGATCAGGTCATTGTCTCTGTACGATATCATGTCTATAATGTACCAGGCAGTGCAGGATCAGGTTATTGTCTCCATACCGTTTCTAGTCTATAATGTTGTCAGGCAGGTGGGGATCAGGTCATTTCTGCGTACCATATCATGACTATAATGTTACCAGGCCGGTCAGGATTCGGTAATTGTCTTCATACAATATCAGGTCTATAATGTACCAGGCAGTGCAGGATCAGGTCATTGTCTCCTTACCTTATGAGGTCTATAATGTACCAGGCAGTGCAGGGTCAGGTCATTGTCTCCTCACCATATCATGTTAATAATGTACCAGGCAGTGCAGGATCAGGTCATTGTCTCCATACAATATCAGGTCAATAATTTACCAGGCAGTGCAGGATCAGGTTATTGTCTCCGTACCATATCATGTCTAAAATGTTAACAGGCAGGTCGGGATCTGGTTAAAGTGTCCGTACCATTGCAGGTCTATTATGTTACCTGTCAGGTCAGGATCATTGTCTCCGTCTCATATCAGGTCTATAATGTACCAGGCAGTGTGGGATCAGGTTATTGTATCCTTACCATACCATATCTATAATGAACCAGGCAGGTGGGGATCAGGTCATTTCTGCGTACTATTAGCATGACTATAATGTTACCAGGCAGGTTGGGATCGGGTCATTGTTTCCATACAACATCAGGTCTATAATGTACCAGGCAGTGCAGGATCAGGTTATTGTCTCCTAACCATGTAATTTCTAAATTTTTCAGGCAATGCGTGATCAGGTCATTGTCTCCGTACAATATCAGGTCTTTAATGTACCAGGCAGTGCAGGATCAGGTTATTGTCTCCTAACCATGTAATTTCTAAATTTTTCAGGCAATGCGGGATCAGGTTATTGTTCCCGTACCATATCATGACTATTATGTTACCAGGCAGGTCGTGATCCGGTCAATGTCTCCATACCATATCATTTCGATAATGTACAAGGCAATGCGGGATCAGGTCATTGTCTCCATACCATATCAGGTCAATAATATACCAGGCAGTGCAGGATCAGGTGATTGTCTCCGTACCATATCAGAAGTACGTTACCAGGCAGGTCGGGATCAGGTTATTTTCTCCGTACCATATCATGTCTTTTATGTTACCAGGCAGATCAGGATCAGTTTATTGTCTCCATACCATATCAGGTCTATAATGTTGCCAGGCAGTGCCGGATCAGGTCATTTTCTCCATACAATAGCAGCAATATGTTACCAGACAGTACAGGATCAGGTCATTGTATTTGTACCTTGTCAGGTTTATTATGCAACAGACATTGTGGGATCAGATCATTGTCTCCATACAATATCAGTTCTATAGTGTATCAAGCAATGCGGGATGAAGTCAATGTCTCCATACCATATCAGGTCAATAATGTACCAGGCAGTGCGGGATCATGTTTTTGTCTCAATACAATACTAGGTCTGTTATGTGCCAAGCAGTGCAGGATCAGGTTATTGTCTCTGTACCATATCAGGTCAATTATGTACAAGGCAGTGCGGGATCAGGTCACTGTCTCCATACAATATCTGCAATATCACGGGTGGTAATCACGTGACTTCGTCTAGTCTGAAGCACGTATAATGGCGGACATTCAGCATCGGTAAGTACCTATTTTTCTTGATGTTATATGTCTTCCATCCTCTATATAACGAAACTTCACATCGCCTATCATATGCGCATTGCTTTTTTACTAACGTTACAAGTTAGTTTGGTCTCCTATGTTGAACAGATTATGAGAACACTCGTTGAATTTGATTCGGAGTTTCATCGCAAGACGCGTAAGTTGCACGTCAAGTGTTAATAGTTGATCAATTATGGAAAATAAAGGTTCGTGGGACAAGAAATGTATAAAATCATAACTGTTGTTTGATTATATCACGAAAGAAGCATGTGCCGATTTTTTACGAGGATTTTTCGGCAGTATATTTACATTTTACGAAAGTAGTATGAAAACACGTTCGATTTTGTAAAGTAAATAACACGAACAAATATCGCCATGGTTCAGAACGTTCAGTTTCTTTGTTTTAACATCTTATGTTTTTAACATATTATACCAACCCATAAGTTTATCTATGTATGTACTGCCTTCACAAAGTTTGATTTGAATGAAAAATGAGCAACAAATATCAACCATACAGAAAGAGCATTGAATTCAATGCATGCATGTTTTCCTAATCAAATGATATCTTGGACTGATACTGTAGATCTATACGTGTCCATGCCTGATGCTCAATAGTATGCATATTACGATCATTATTTACATATCTACAACATTAATGCATATCACGTGAAGCACACTAGTCAATATGGCGTACATTCAGGGTCAATTTAAGTTAGGGCAGCCCTAACCTAAGCCCTAACCAGCCCTAACCTGGTTAGGGCAGCCCTAACTTCAGCCCTAACCAGGTTAGGGCAGCCCTAACTTAAGATGGTATTTTAGACCCTCTCCGTACGCGTGAAGTTATACCTGATTTAAGTTAGACCTGCCCTAACTAGCCCTAACTTATCGGATATATCGACTTTAACTCGTACCAGTCACGCGAAAAACTCAATCCAATCAAAAGCGCCGTTATATACGGGGTAAGCTTGAAACGTTTGGTCAGATGTTTGACCATAAGTTAGGGCAGGTCTTACTAAGTTAGGGCTGAAGTTAGGACTGCCCTTTATGGATTGTTTATGGGCCTAGTTTCAATATTTATATGATTATAAGTATGCATGTGGGAAAAAATTGCGATGCCATAATATATTGAGGCAAATCACACGGAAGATCCGCTATGACACCCCTGACTGGTGCCGTTTGGGGCGAACACCTCTGGCAAGTAAGAAATGTGGTATAATAAAAACAACGTGCGACTTGATCTCCCA